>SNQJ01S0056775.1:44021-68450 GCA_010110895.2 Picea sitchensis | reverse complement strand
GGCTTGGCAATTTGGCAGAGTTTCTTTGCTATGATTTTTCCTCCTTTGAATAGTACCCCTACCCCTCCTTTTATGGGCTAGAAGGAGCTAGGGTTTTTGGCGAACTCTCGGCCATGCATGGCTTGGAGTTCCAGTAAACTGACAAAAAGCCTCGTGTCCCGGCGGAAACTTTCCTGATTTTTTGCTTTGTTAGGTACCCGCGGGCTGTTTTGGGCTAGCCCGCGGATGCCCGCATGCAGTAAAAGGACAGCAAGCGATTGCCCACGCCCAGTGAGAAGTTAGGGCGCGGGTTGCTTGTTTTAGAAGGTTTTTTGAGGATTTGTTCAACATGGCTTTGTCTAGGAAGAGGCATGAGTTGGCCTGATGCCGGGTAAACCTGTATGGTGCATTTTAGGGTTATAACATACGCCCAATTGGGGAGAGCTGCAACACAGAGAGAAATTAGCTGTAAGGGAGAACTTCAAGTTAGCAGGAGATCTCAGTTTTTGAGTTACTGTAATTTGAATGTATTTTGTATTCATTGGGCACTTGTGAATATAACAAGAGGGAAAATTGATCCAAATGCGTGTTGTGCAGTTGTGTTTACATTTTCCTGTCTTTTCTGTTATTCTTGTGTCCCATAAACAAGTGAATGAAACAGTGACTGCGAGTTTTCTAGTTTCAATTGTTTCTCTTCATTGAAGCTCTGCAAGGTGTGCATCGAGCGAGGAGAGAACACCATGAGATCAGGAGGAATCTCTATGTGAGAAATCCCTTGGATCCGAGTTATCAAAATCCCTTAGACGCAAGGAGTGCACGGGAATTCGAGGCCCACACAAGGAAAATCTCAAGAGGAACAACACTTCAGAAAGTGTTATCGAGATCCAGGAACTCATTCCCTGGAAGAAGCGAAGACCAAGTCTTCGAAGACTTAGAAAATCTTCTAATTCTGGAGCGAGTAAAAGCTCAGGTGGAAGAACGTCGTCGACCATTGGATTGCAGTGGAGAATCATGCGGATCATCCGATTTGAGGTAGGAGCACAAACTTTAACACTGTGTAGATCCAGGAGAGGATATCTCGAAGATCTAAACTGACGGTGGAGAACTTTCGAGGAGAGTCACGAAATATCACAAGCCATTGGATCAAGTGGAGCTGCAAAGAGGTTAGTGATGGAGAAGAGATCTGACCATAGATCTGGAGGGTATTGTGAGCCATTGATCAAGCACCTTGAGCATTTCGGCATTTCGGTATTTCGGCAATTGGGGATTCCATGGAGCAGGGATACGATAGAGGTCCTTGTCTCCCAAAATCCCAAATCATGAAATAACAAAATAGCGAGGTCAGACGTGGACCGTAGATCTCAGGGATTATTGTGAGCCGTTGATTGAACGCCAAGATATTTCAGCATTTCGGCGATCGAGAAGAGGAGTGGACAACTCCACAAGATGCAAAGTTGCGAAATGCGAAACGCCGAAATAAGCGTAGCCGTCGATCTGAGAGAGATCTGAGTCATAGATCTCGGGTCATCAGGATTTCAGCATTTCGGCAACCGAGGATCCCAAGGAGAAGAGATATCCCTTGTACCCTGATTTCACAAAACACGAAAACCTGAAAGAATAGGCGCTGGGACATTTCGACATTTCGGAAACTAGGGATTCCAAGAAGCAGAGATATCCCTTGTACCCTGATTTCATGAAACACGAAAACCCGAAATAATAGGCGCTTTCGGCATTTCGACAACCGGGGATTCCAAGGAGAAGAGATATCCCTTGTACTCTGATTTCGCGAAACGCAAAAACCCAAAAGAATAGGCGTTGGGACATTTCTTCATTTTAGCAACCGAGGATTCCAAGGAGCAAAGATATCCCTTGTACCTTGATCTTGCAAAAACGTGAAACCCAAAATTGCGATTCATGAAAGATAGGAAGGATAAGTGTGCGGTCATGGCTCTTGGTTGTGTGTTGTGGGAGCTCACACTTGATGCTTGGAAAAGTCAACTAAGCATTTGTGGGGGACCTGTGTGTTCATTCGAAGGGTTCCAGTTTGGGACCAGAAGAGACATTTCAGCTCTGGAACCAGAGGATCCTGACCGGGAGGTCGCACATCCCTTAAGAGGGATAAGGGGTCTTCATTAGGGAACCAAAAGATCTTGACCGGGAGGTCGCGCAACCCTTAAGAGGGATAGGGGGTCTGCATCATTCCTCATGGTCGGAGTTTAAATCAACAATCAGGAAACAATTTTATCCATTAGGGTATTTACATAAAGAAATGATGGAATGGCCAAACTTAAGGAAAAGTGAAGGACAAACTATACAAAGTTTCACAAAATAATTTAGGAAGAAAGATCTTGCATTGAACATTCCTTTAGATTCTTATGATAATTTAATGAACTATATTGGCACAATTCATAGTTGTATTCGACATACTTTACTCTTGTTTAACCCCACTAGTCTTGACGAAGTTTGTGTGCAAGACATTCACCTAGAGAACAAGGGGGAAAATGTTCAAGAAGATCCCACAAAGAAATATTCCAATTTCCCACATAAGACTTTTAAGAAGTTTAAAAGGAAGGACAATAAGACCACTACAGTAACGAGAGAAGGAGGAAAACCATATTGAACTCATTACAAGAAGAGCGGTCACAAATGAAGAACACTAATGGAAATTGCATCTGGAAAAGAAACCGAAATAGTTCGGTGGAAAGGGGAAGAAAAAGACCGTTGCTACGGTACAAAAAGATCTTGGTTCTGATTAAGGAGATGAAGGAAATATCACAGTGGTTGGAGTATAAGGTAAATATTCTCTTCATGCTAGTTCTAGTTCCAATGATGAATCTCATGTTGATGAACGAAAGAGGAATGAGCTATTTCACATAAGATTAGTATCTAAATATACTACGATAGATACATTATTTGATTTGGGTTCCCAAGTAAATTTAATATCTGAAGCACTTGTCAAGAAGATGGGTCTTGAAACGAAACCACATACGAAACCTTATCCACTTGGTTGGGTATGCGACAAAGAGAAACTTAATGTCACCAAACAATGTAGGATAAGATTTTCTATTTCTTCAAAATTGATTGATGAAGTTGATTTGAATGTTGTACCACTTGATATATGTGGCATAGTGTTGGGAAGTCCTTATCTTTATGATAGAAAAGCAGTCTTTTTTCAACATGAGAAAAAATACCACCTTACTAAGGGGGGAGTGGAATATATTGTTAGAGCTCACAACATGACGGTAAATACCACACTTGTTAGTGTAGGACAAGTGAAAAGACTCATAAACACTAATAAGAGATATGTACTCATGGTCATCAGAGAGAAATATGTCAGGACATCCGACGCTTTCCAAGGGTGTGATCCATCTCATAGAAAGGAGTTAATTTATATTGTTTCTAAGTATGATGATATTTTTAAGGAACTAGATGGATTATCTCCTAAGAGGGAAATCCAACATGAGATACATCTTCAACAAGATTCTCCTTTGCCTAATGTGGGAATGTACAGGATGTCAGTTGTGGAGATGATAGAGATCAAGAAGCAGATACAGGGTTTATTGGATCAAGAGGTCATCAAGCCCAGTTCATCTCCTTGTGGTTCTTCGATCATGATTATTCTAAAGAAGGATGGCACATGGCGAATGTGTGTCGATTACTGGGCCTTAAATAAAATCACAGTGAAAAATTGATACCCTCTTCCTTGTATAGATGATTTACTTGATCAATTGAATAATGTTGTCTATTTCACTAAGTTGGATTTTCACAGTGGATATTATCAAATCAGAGTCGTAGAACAGGATGCATGGAAATATGCCTTTAAAACCAAACATGGGTTGTTTGAGTGGTTGGTTATGTCCTTTGGGCTTTGTAATGCTCCGACAACTTTCATGCGTGTGATGAATGATGTATTCATTTATTTCATAGATGACTTTGTGATTATATATTTAGACGACATGTTTTTTTTAGAGGGACATGGGATAGGTATATGAGGCATGTAAAGAAAGTATTGGATACTTTACAAAGGGATAAGTTGTATGTAAAATTGTCTAAATGTGAATTTGGCAAGGCTGCACTTGTATACTTAGGTCATATTGTAGGAGGAGGACAATTGAAAATTGACCCTTCCAAAATTGATGTAATTGTAAATTGGCCTGAGCCAAAAAGTGTAACCAAAGTTCGAAGCTTCTTAGGTGCAGTACAATATTGGAGGAGATTCATTCCCAATTTCTCCTTCATAGCAACTCCTTTGCATGCCTTAACTAGTGTGAAGAACACTTTTCAGTGGGAAGGAAAGCAACAAAAATATTTTGACACTTTGAAATGGAATATCAATACCGCACCAGTATTAGCACTGTCGAATATTCAACAACCTTTTGAGATCGAGACAGATGCCAACAGATACACCATGGGTGCAATACTAATGAAATATCATAAGCCTATCTGTTACCACTTTGAAACTTTTAACCAAGCTGTTGTTAACTATCCTACATATGATAAAGATTTGTATGCATTAGTCCTTAGTGTAAATAAATGGAAGCACTACTTTTTAGGGCAGGAAACCATTATACATATAGATCACCAACCCTTACAGTATCTTCAAGCATAGACCAAATTGAAACAATCTCGACACTACATGTGGATGGGTTTTCTACAACAGTTTCACTTGGTAATCAAGTATAATAAGGGTACAAGTAACAAGGTAGATGATATTATTTCTAGACCTCCTATTGTTGCCTCTATTATTTTGAAGCATTCTTCTTTATCTCATGATAGCTATATAGAACAATATGCCACTGATGAAGATTTTAAAGAAGTATATACGAAGCTAACCCTTGGTGCACAGGTAGAGAACTATTGACTGCAGGGAAAGTTACTTTACCATCTTGGAAAGCTATGTATTCCTACAAGTGAACAAGTCCATGTAATACGAGAAGCTCATACTTCTCTTGTGTCTAGGAATTTTGGGGTAGGAAAAACTATAGCTCATTTACAAAGGTTTTTTTACTGGCCTCAAATGAAAGCAATTGTAACTAAATATGTAAAGGGGTGTGTGATGTGTTCTATGTGTAATCCCACTAATAGAAAACTGGGGCTATACTCACCACTTCTTATTCCATCCCATCCATGGGAAAGTATATCCATGGATTTTGTAGGGGGTTTACCCATGACCAAAGGGGGTCATGAATATTTGTATGTTGTAGTGGATAGGTGCAACAAAATGTGCATCTTGATGCCTTGTAAAAAGCAGATCACTGTTGAGCAGACTGTTAATCTATTCTTTCAACATGTTTGGGTTCACTTTGGATTACCCACATATATCATCTTGGATTGAGATACTCAATTCTTTGGATACTTTTGGACTAGCTTGTGGAAGATGATGGACACCAAATTGAAGAGGAGTACTTCTTTCCATTCACAGACTGACGAACAGACAGAGGTGGTAAACCGAAGAGTGGTACTATTGCTTCGAGGCGACTGCAACAAGTGTACCAAGGTATGGGATGAACAAATACCCTATGTACAACATGCGTACAACCGAGCTTTACATTCATCCACACAGAGTTCACCTTTTGAGACATGTTTTGGGTACCTACCAAAGGTTCCTTTGGACTTGATGTACGAGAGAGATACTGATGTAAATGAAGACTAAACAGATGACAGAGCCCGCAAGTTCATCCAAAGGATAAAACAGATACACTAGGAATTCAGGGAACAATTGGAGAAGATTCAAGAAAAGTATAAAGCTCAACACGACAAGCATAGGGTTGATCATCAGTTCGAGGTTGGAGACCATGTATGGCTTCACATCAACAAGGAGAGGTTGAAGGGTGAAGGCAAGAAACTCAATCCCATTCATTATGGACCCTTCACTATCTTAGAGAAAAGAGGTACCAATGCTTTTCATCTAGATATTCTGCCTTATATGTAGATATACGCAGTTGTGAATGTTGAGAACTTGAAACTTTTTTAGTCTCCCATGATCATGGATCAAGATGAGGAAGTTTCAATTTTTTCAGTTGATGAATTTTCACCTGAGTACTTGGATGAGTTACAGGAAGATATCATCCTGGGCAAGAGGAAGAAGATGTCACGTAGGGGTGACGTTGATTATCTTTGAGTACGTTTAAAGGGCACCCATCTAAGAAAACCAAAGTGGATTGAGAAGGAAAAAGTGAGGGAACTCTTCCCTCACTTACCAGTTGATTGATGAAAGATTTTGGTGGTCCAAAAATCTCTCAGTGGGAAGGCATGATCCAAAAAGGATCTAGAGAAGGCTAAGAATAACTCAGAACTCACAGAGGCATCTCAGAACGCTTAGAATGGATTCAACAGACAGAGAAAGGGAAAAAAATCAAAGTTCCCAAAACTCAGTGAAAATAGCATGATCGTGAAGAGTGCGTCGCAAGATATATAACAACGCAAATAGATCATCAAATGAAGTTATGGTTTGAAATATATTCACGGTCAAAGATGCAGTCAACCAGGACCAGTCAACAGGGGACACATCATCATTTGTACTGTTGAAATCAACATGATGTCAAAATCTTACATGGCAGGGTGACATCATTGTATGGATGATGATGTCAACATGCCACGTGGTAGCACCACAGGAGGCCATGTGTCACCCACCAGTGGACTTTTCAGGGGTCCATACAGACCAATAGGAAAATGCCATGTGGCACCCCAAGAGATGCCACGTGGCACCACCTAGGGAGTTTCATGTGTCAGTACAGAGGGGAAGGGGTAAGCCACGTTAGCATGTGAGCAGGAAAATCAACAGGTGCCATGTGGCCCAATCATGGGGCGACACGTGGCATCCCAAGAATTCCCAATGTTAGCCCGTGAGTGATTTTTGTTTTAAAAAAAGAATTCACGGGTTCGCCAAATCTGGCAGACCACGCCAAATCCACAACAATCATTAGTGGAGTTTTTAGCAAACCGACAAACATAGTGGCGGTTTTAAACCATGGATAAACATATATGTAACCACTACCAAAAATAGAGTCCGACGGGTTCGACCCCGAAACCTCTGCTCAGAACAAAGCCTTTAAAACTCTGCTCTAACCAATGCGCCAAGGCGTGTGCCTTGGTATATTTGCCTCATTTAATATTTAAGAATGCATTTTGGGCCAAAGCCGAGGGGAAGGCACGCGACCATACTGTACAATTCAGCATGGATTTTGAGGTAGATGCTATCATAATTGTTGGTGCAGAGGGCACAAAAACCTAGACAAGATTTATCTTGGACCTAGGAGTGCCAGAGTTAGATCAGAGTGTGGAGATAGTCATTTTTTGGTAATTCGACGCCACGAATCCAATGGTAATTTTTTTTTTTTTCTAATCTGAGTATTATTTCTGCAGCTTGATTTCAGAAGGAGGTATATTCATGTATTTGCAAAATTCTTTTGTTGAGTTAATAAAATAACCTACCCATTTAAGAGTAGGACTCAAAGACGTAGTCCACCATGGATGAACTCCGTTATCAAGTTTTTATGTTCAGATATGATGCTTATGTCTCTTCATTTCTAAGTTTTGCCTTCTTTAATGGTGCCCATTAATTTATGCTCATTTAATACAATTCTTTATAAGTCACGATGAAAAGATCTCGGATCAACCTCCCAATACCAGCCCTATCCCTAAGGGTAACCCACTTACTAGGGTGCAATGTCAACCACCAAAGTGAAAAAGGGAAAAGAACATAATGCCCAAGCAAACGTAACATAATCAAAAGTAGTAATAGATGCAACAAACTCAAATGCCTCAAATATTGAAATGGCACTCACCATAATACCTAATTTGTACCTCATGGAGAAAGACCCAATGTCTTCTATAGGCCAGGTGACATGGTGGATGTCGTCGTGACAAACCTGGAGTTGTGGTGGTGAGGTGGGTCTCTGTCTTCTCAAGTGGACATTGCTGGTCAATATGTCTCTTGGTACTCAATGTCTATAACCTGAGGGCCTTGAGACATCATCTCCTTAGTTATCCCTAGGAGTTGGGGATAATATATGGATCCTACTTAAGGACATGTTCTCATCGTAGAGTGCATGAGAGCCACAACATATCCTAGTAGACCTGTGCCTACACTGAAATGTCACACTGTAAAATCTAGGGTGGTTCTATCACCCTTCATCCATATACATCAAAATAAAAAATGAAACTAATCTAGAAAAGAAAATTTTATCATTTTTTCAAAAAATTCTAAACTAAACATGAACTCAATATAAAAGTAGAGAAAAATGAAATATCAAATGCATCTAAAATATCATGAGAAATCAATATGAAAATGCAAGGAAATAAAGATGACCTACCTACCTACCTGGGGCCTTGGGGCCCTAAAGATTAGGTCCTAAAATGTGAGGTGAAGTCTTCCAACTAGTTCAACCATCTGATCATCTCATCAAAGTATCTCCCCTTGTGATTAATTATGTAATACAAAAAATATAATTCAAGCACATAATGAAACTCATGGAGATGGGTAGGAGGGAGGAAATCTTGTTGGAAAGAAGAACCATCAACCAGCTCATCCTGCCTGAAAGTGTAGCCAAAAGCCTGATCAATCCATCTATGAACATGACTATCATATGTAGATGATGGTTCATATCCATGACTAAATTGACCATCTCCTTGTCTTCGTGTGTAGTAGGAAAAGAAGTGAGGGAAGCTTCAAGTGGATCTTCAACATGATGTGTTTCGTGGAAGTATTCTTCATCATTGAAACCATATTTCTCTGCAAGGGCTTTCTCTTCATCTTCTCCTAAAATGTCATTTCCCCATGAATGCTAAGAGGAGGAAAAGGATCCCAAGAAAACCCGTTGGTCTCCAAAACAAGGGGAAATGGGGTAAGGCACAACCTCACGTCTAGAGAAAAAATCCTCCCTCAGACTTAGGAAAATTCGCTTCTTTATCTAAAAATCCCACCAAAAGTCTCAATATGAAAGTAATTTCATTTGGTAGTGTGGAACTTAGAGTACCCCAGACTAGCCATGAACTGGTGTCTATCAAAATCTGATCACAATGGCTGAAAATATTCATAGAACAAATACGCATCCCCAAAAGGGTACATATCGAGGGATGACCGACGATCACTCAGAGTATGCTACGACAAGTCATCCTCGAAGGGGAGGAACAAATCTATAACCACATCATCACTAGGATGCCAAACATTTGAATCATACATGCGTGAATACCAACCCTCTAATGATGACAACTCATCCTCTTTGGCTTGAGATCTAACCTCAATGTCGTAAATGGGGTCTCTATAAAAAATGAAATGACCACAATCCCATCTACGTCTCCCAACCTGTATGAAATCATCATTGTGATTGTCAACTATATCCGTGGGTTGTTCCATGATTTCACCTATATCATAGGGGTTGATTACTTCTTCAGAAGACTAGACAACTTCATCTTCTTCAAAAGGGAAGGTGGATAACAATGTCTCGTTCAGGCCTTCTGCAAGAGAAACTTCATCGAGATCCTCTCGGTAGATTTCTTCATTTCCACAATCATGGAATAAAGCATCATCAAAGTTTTCAAAAGGATTATAACTTTCCATGTTACCCTTTTGATGTACAAGAGGAATATCATCAAAGGGGCATCCCAACGCAAGTGCTTCATTTTCAGAAGGATCTTCTTTATTTTGTCAACTTTCTTCATGGATCTACTCTTCAATAGCCAAGTCACCGTCATCTTCAATAGAATCAAATATTTCACCATCGTGATATTGATCTCTAACAAATTTGCATATTTATTCAGGCATCAAGAATGATCGATCACGGGTTTGAAATCCCTTCTAGGTTGTTGTACCTTTCATCTAGCGATTTTGTGGTTTTCTGAAATAGGTAATGGAAACCTCCCATGCCATGTTCTGGGTAGGCTTCCTCTTATAATGTTGTACCTTTCTGTCACAACGTTACACAATGATTTTACTCTGAAATAGGAAATGGAAAGCTTCCATGCCATGTTCAGGGTATGCTTCCTCTTATAATTTTGAAGGATAACATTGTACTCTTTCTTTCTTTGCACACAAAACTTGACCAGGAAGTCCTTATCATGGTAATGTTCCAGTAATTGTTCACAGAACTCATTGTCTTCCTGTATGTTTTCCTTGAGGCACTCGAAACTTTCCCCATTACTATCATCCTTAATCTCTTCTTCTTCAAATGTTCTTTTATCATATTTTAGAAGAAGTGTTTCTTTCAAACCTTCAATAAATTATGAAATAAATGAGCATCCGTGGAGAATGTACTCAAGGTCTTGAATAATATCTTCAAGATTTTTATGGCCCTAATGCTTGAGGAAGTCTTGGATAAGGATTATTGAGGAAGAAATAATTTTGGGGATACAAGAATATATGATCCAATCTCTTTTCCCTTCTTCGAGAGATAACATAAACAACTGTATAATCACATCTTCTTGTTATAAGTTGCAGTGTATGATGAATTCAACGAACTTGGTGACATATGCAATAGCTGAGGATGGACATGAATCAACTATTTCATCAGGCATTTGTTTGGATACCAATTAACAGAATGAACATCCAAGGCTTTGTATGCCTCATGAAATCACCAAAGAGACATACTTCCATTACTTGGGTAAACACTTCAAAGAAGTTGTCAGATGAGATCAAAGGGTAGAAAGGGAAAGGTGGGTTCTTGGAAGGTGGAGTTTCCAAATGATCCTTAAAAATATCTCATCAAGGGTGGAAGGGGAATGTCCTTCAGGTGGATTCCCGGGAAAGCTAGGGAAAGGCTTTGGGATAGCTTGCCAAAATGTCATTAGGGTTCAGAAGAGGATTAAAAATCCTCCCTGGCAATGATGCCAAAATTTTATCACACAATTTTTAGGTTGGGAAAATCCTGATCCAAACCTCAATATGGTGAAAAATAAGAGAACACCTACCAACTGTCACCTTAGGCAAGTATTATCGTCACTTTAGAGATGAAGTAATCACCTCAAGGGGGGAATCTCAATGAACCTAGGTGCAAATGAGATGGAAAGTGGTATGATGGAAGGGTATCCCCTATAGGTCGAGATACTAAGTGCGGAAATTCTTGGGAAAGAGTCTTGGTGGTACCCAATGATTTCCTAGATGTATGAGTACTTGCAATGGGTGATTTGTACCTGCCCAAGACACAAGGAAAGTCGAGTATGCATGTAATATGTTAGGTGGAAAAGAAAGTTAAGATTTTTTCCCCTAATTGCAGCAGTAAACAATAATATATATTATAAAAAAATATATAGTAAGAGTTGAAAATAAATATGTTATAAGTCTAGTTGAATAAGCAAGAGACAAGCTAGTGAATACTAGTTTAACCCAAGAATGAAAGAGCAAGACTTTAGCATGAAACAATGATGAAATGAAATAGCATTTCAGAGATAATATTGAAGCCTTATGTAAGTAGCATTCAAGTTGTTACATACAAGAGACCAACCATCAAAACTTGCCAACAATCCACCCAAAATGTGCATTAGGGTCAGTAGATTATGGGGGCAAACTTTTATCAACCTTTGACGGTTGGTTTGTGAGTTAAATATAAAGTTGTATTAATGTTTATGTAGCCCTAATGGTTGTAGATAAATTGTTATAACAGCAGCAAGAAGAACTTAGCCAAATATGATGCCCTAGTGGCTCAACCAAGCATTAAATCATAGAACTGATTTCAATTTAGACAACCTCAAACTTATGGTATTTCACGTTAACCAATGCAAGATTTTATTTCTCCAATGCAATTATTTTTAGTGATTTTATCTATTGGGTTATGTAGTCAAGTAAATACACAACTAACACTGCTATCTCCTTGGGGGTGTAAACCCTCTTACTCCCCAAGGCAAGCAAATGCTAACTAGGAGATACTAGAAGGGTGTAAACCCTTTTACTTCTTCTAGTAAAACCTTGAGAAACAAATGACTTCTAGACAAAAATGATAGATAATGGTGGGGTTGTAAATCATTATACTCCCCAAGAAATATATCAAATCAAACTTGTAACCAATTAATGAAGCATCACCAAGATAAATCCTTACCTAGTCCAAGAAATGACAAGATAAATCTCCTCTTAGCAAGATAAATCCACCACAAATGCAACAGAAAAAATACAAGATAGGTAGCGCCCTAATTCTTCCACCAATAGCATGAAGAAACCATAACAAGAGTAGAAGAGAGAAGAGATTTCCCAAAGAGGGAGAAAATTTCAGCTAGGAAGGCTTCTCACAATGGGAGAGCTATGATAAATGAGATACAAATAATCTCTATTTATACAAAAAGTTCTAAACATAGTTTTCCACATAATTTAGGGTAAACCGCAAGATAAGGGGTCAACAACCTGTTGGCAGCCAGATATTCATGTCAATTTTATCAATGTTTAAAACATAGTCTTATTGGGATAAAATTTTCTATAGCTTCCTCTTTGTGTCTGCGAAGACTTCAATGATGTTTTTGTTTTGAAAAATTTGTTTGATTAGCTGTGTGTTTGATTTCATTTCTTTTAATCTCTCGTTTTTTCTTGTTCAATTTCATGACTGTTTAAGCATGAAATTGAAACAAGTTATGGTTTGAACACATCGTACATATTCTAGAGTTTCTCTTTATGAAATTGGATGAATACCTAAGGGAACCTAATGATCTTAATAACCTTAAAGGCTTTTGAACTTATCGTGTTATGGGTTGCTTTCTTACCATTAGCATATGAGTCACTCACCTTTGAGGTATGCCTTAGGCATTTTATTCTTTTTGATTTTTTTATTATCACCTACCACATTTACGATCGCTTATGAGACTAAAATTTGATACAAGGTTGGAGTATGAACGCTATCACATTATTTTCATATCACAGTCTCATCGTTATTGTACAGGACTATCAACCACACACTAAAACAATTACTCCTTCGTCCTTCTGCCTTAAGATCACATTCATTACCTTGGTGGTGGTGTTTCATTTTGGGGCTAGGTGGTCAGTAGAGGAGGTGGTTCTCAATCACGCTTGTCCTCTAGTTTAGCATTTACTCAACAACCTGAGTGGTGGCTATGGTGTCTTTCTCTCGAAGCCTTAGTTATCAAGTCTCCTCCGAAAATGCAGAGCTTATCCTTTATATCTTGTGGTTTAAAAAATGATCCCCCCTTCGCTACTCCTACTGGTATTTAGTGACCAAACTGATGGCACTTGTGGTGAGGATGGAGCCGAATGGCTCACAAGCCCTGCTCTCACACGATGACATTGTTGACGATCTCTTGGTTTTTGGTTGGGTTAGGTTCATACAATTATTCGAGGGTTTTAACCTTGAGGTTGCTCAATATTTTTCCAAAACCTTCGATGATGCCAAGGCCAATATAGGAGATTTACAGTTGGAAATGACTGAGGATTAAATTGCAGAAGCCACGGGATTTCCCCAAGAAGGAGCTCGTTGGTTCAAAAATTTCAAATTCGAAGGCATCCCTTGGCACCTGCTAATGGCTTCCAAGAGGTCACACTACAATGTCAAAGGTACACCAATTGTTTTGTTTAAACCTCGATGACACAGTTTACTGTTGATACTCAAGTAGTTTGTCACCTGCGAGGGTAGATATAGACTAGTTTTCTTGTTTCATTTCCATTTTTTGATGGTGTTTTTAGGTTTTGGTTTAAATATGCCATTCTACTTGCTTAAAAGCCTGTGAAAAATGGCTAGATTTTACCAAAGGAAAAACCTTAATGCACAGTCTAGCTTATTCCATCACAGCCTGATTCAAATCTTAGTCATTTCACAACTGTCAAAGGTTGGGGATAATTGGAAAGTTTTCGTGGATAGAAATGGTTTCTCTCCACCTAAGACCATAATCGACTCACCTCTGTGTTTTGATGAGCCCTCTAGTCCTTGCATATCGACTCCTTCTCTATGAAACCTTCATGTCGAATTACAAGGAAGCCATGTGTCAATAACCAAAACCCTTGTTGTTTTTCATAAGTCATCCAAAGGCACACACCAGATGCATGATTTTATTCCTAAGCAATCCTTAGAAGATGTGTTGGATAATCTGAAGGGTAAGGTCCTAGTTGTTCCTAGTCCTGGTCCAGATATGGTTGATTTAAATGAAATCAAGAAACATGGTAGACGTAAAACAAAGAGATTTCTAGACATTGATTTTAAGAACAAAATATCTGGTCGACTCATATCCAGAATGTCTAGGAATCGACATCAAGATCGTGAAAAACCTATCCCTATTATTGATGTCTAGGACCGAATTTCTATCGATGATACCAACACCAATGCACCCCAATTCGATTTCGTATCGAATCTGCCTCCTTTCTTAAAGAACCAACAAGGTTTTTTAGGTAGTCAACATGATCTCAAAGAATCACGGAACAAGGTAAGTCACCCACTACAGATCATACTCAGACTTTACCAAATCATGAACTGGTGTATTGTGAGAGTTGTTTCAACTAGATTGAAAGGTACTATTGAAATATTCCTTAACTACAGGTGTAGTTGAATCAAGTGGTCACTCAGAACTCAGTTCTTGAAAGGGAAAATGATGAGCTCAAAGCTTGTGCTCGATCGACTTCACACAGAGCCAACAAGCATATTAAGAGATTTGGAAATGTGGTGATTAAAAACTCCACCAATTTCAATACTATTATAAAATCATATTTTTTTGATGTTTCTTTTTCGAATTTATGATTGGTAAATAGTTCCTTTGTATTTCATGATTTGATTTTATTTGGATAATAAGTAAATTCGTTTTGATTTCATTTTTATTTAGACCAGCTACATAATCGAAGATTCTGTAGCTTGTCTTTTGAATTATTTATTTTTCTTATTCTCTAATTTAGATTTCGTTTTCCTTGTCTCAGGTGAACAACAGGTTGATGTGCTATGATTAATGAAATGAGTCATAGGTTGAGCATATAACGGACTTGTAATTTTCGTTTTTTTGAAAAACAATGTTTTATGATGTAACTATTTTGGATTGTAAGATTTAAACAAAATTATCTTTTTGTTATTTTATTTTAGTAAAATCTTATTAAAAAAGATCTGCCTCTATCATGCATGATATGAGGAACAGATCAGGAACTGTTTAAATAGTGATGCTTGCCCAGTGATAGGGTCGATTCCTGTTGGACCATATGATGGACTTATTTTTTTGAAACTATATGGGAAAACAATTTACTCTTTGTCTTTCGTCTTGTGTAGACTACGCAATGTTTTCATTGTTTTCTCATGTAATTTCTAGATGTGAAATTTTATCTGTACCGAACTAGCTTTAGTCTGTTATGCATATAATTTTTTTATGTCATGTTCTTCTTTATGCAGTTCATTATATTTTGGTGTTGTTGATATCTGTGATTGTTCACCTATCCAATCATTTTGAGTTTACATCTAATGTTAGGTAGTTGGTAATACCATTCACTGAGAGTTGGAATTTCTTTCATTTTCTGTTATTGGACATTCTAAAGTCACATGATATAAAATCATTTGTCTTTCTGTCATCCCATACTTGTTCCAGAATATAAAAGACTTCTTTGAGTTTTTTAAGGAAGCATCATGCTTGCTTTTTTCATAGGTTTACACTTGACATAGGCTAAGAGGATCTTATACAAATATAAAGAGACAAATCTAGCTTAGTATTGTTGATGAACGTAAGGTTAGTTAGTTTATTATTTATTTAATTCGTTGGTTTGAAAATGAATAATGATTGCATCATTAAACGTTGAATGCTTTGTCCATTATCGTTTTATCATTTACAATATTATTCACTCATTGTTATTAGTTTGTTAAGTATAGTACTAGTACAGTTTTGTTTATTTTTAAATCTTGTTTAGATCTATTAGTTTAAAACAATTATTTTCACAAGGTTTTACTTAAAACTTGTAATTGTATATACCTTTTGTATATAATAACACTGTTAGTTGAGGCAATTGTAATTAATGTGTTGATTGATAGAATTGTACATATATTTATTTCACATCTTTTAGTTATTTTAGAATCCTAGCTGGCTAACAAAGCCATAAAACCCGTTAGGGTAGATTATCCCAAACGACTTGGGTTAAATAGACAACCCCGGTCTGGATCTTCCCTTCCCGTTGATGGTGTTTCATAAATGCTCGTCAACACAAACCTAATATTTCCCCTTTATACAAAATAATACTTTTTTAATTTATAATTTGCACATAAGTAAAAACCTAAGTAAGATTTCACCCTTCTAGTGTGAATTTTTGGCACTTTTTGTAAGTTGTTGGAGAAGGAGATGGTGAGATAGGCCTCCAAAGGCCATGTTTCCTCATTCTAAGCCTCTTTTTCATGATCCATGGTTTCCTTCCTTCAAAACGTGCCAAGTGTCCTCAACCACCACCAAAACCCTAGCCCTACCATGACGTCAATCCCTCAAGAGTGACATTTTAGCCTTCTTAGGAAAAACGTTTGGGTGGTAGGGGATAGGTTAGTTCCTCCATGATGTCCTCTTAGAATCCAAAGGTATGTCTTCTTGACCCGACATGTGGGCCCTTGGCATCCAACCTGTGGGATTCAAGCGCCATGGAAGCCCAAGCTTGGCTTGTTATTCCAAAATTGTCCACCAGCTCAGTCCTACAAAAAAAATGGATACACCCTCAAAGGATCTCAATTATAATCATCATGATGAGTAAATAAAATCAATAAAAGAGCCATATAATCATTTACATCCAAACTACCTCATCAAAATAAACCAATGCTCAAATACTGTATGCAATTTGCCAAGTTTAGGTATGGGAGGGTTGAAGAATTGTAGCTCAAGTTTATGGGTGTTTCCTGAGGTGGCCTCCTTCTAAGTCATGCAAATGAGTTGACATGGATGAGGGGAAGAATTTTGGGCATGGGGTTTATGACATACAAGGGGTTGTAGTGTCTCATTTATGGGTGCCTTTGAAGAGGGTGTGTTGCACCTTCGTTCTCAATGCATCTTTTTCCAAACCCATTTAATGCCATTAATTAATTAGAAATCCAAAACCTTGGCTACTCCCTATTTGTGAATCTATTAGCTTGGGGGGTATTACCACAAGGCCACTTGAAGCTAGAGGTACATAGAGTTCCATATGCATGGAAATAAAGGGACACAACATAATTATACACACCTCAACAAGTGGTGACATTTATATAATGCTAATTTTCTTTTGTAGGTTTTTGATTTTTTAGGAGAAGCGTTTCATTGCTCTCAAGACCTTTTTGGGTGAGCATATGGAAGGTTCATGGGTAGGATTTTATATTTTTTTTCCTATCTCCCCTCTGGGCCTTCAACCCCTTCTTCCCATGAAATGAGGGACAACCCCTTCTTGGGTCAGTTGACCCAAAAATCCCAAAAGATAAGGAGATGAGGGGATGAATTGTGGAAAGTGATAAGTATGGTCAGGAATGGCACAATGACTCATCAAAAGGACATCCCAGTAGAAACCCTATCCCTAAGGTGATCCACTTACTAGGGAACAATGTCAACCACCAAAGTGAAATAGGGAAAAGAGCATAATATCCAAGAAAACGTCACATAATCAAAAGCAATAATAGATGCAACAAACTCAAATGCCTCAAATATTGATATGACACTCACCATAATACCTTAATTGTACCGGATCAAGACCTAATGTCTTCCGGAGGCTAGCTGATGTGGTGGATGTCATTGTGACAAACCTATAGTTTTGGTGGTGAGGTGGGTCTTTGTCTGCTCAAGTGGACATTGATGGTCAAGTTGTCTCTCGGTACTCCATGTCTACAACATGAGGGCCTCGATAAATCATCTCCTTAGTTATCCCTATGATTTTGGGATAATAGGGACTAAGAGGATGGGCCATGACAAACCACAAATTTTATAGCTACCATCTTTAAACACCTTTATGTAGATCATCTAAGCATGGTCCAATACAATACATGAGTATAAAAATGGTCACACTTTTAGCTAATACATGATGCAATAATACAAAGCATGGTGGTAGCATACCCGATCATCGAACTATGGGCTTGAATATAATCAATATAGGAAAAAAATATACTCATATGATGGATCATATCTAGTGGAAAAATATGAGGTGCACTTAAGTGAATTTGAGGTGTAACAACTAGCTTCAACTTGGGGACATGTGCTTATCTCAAGAGTGCACGAGAGATCCAAAATATGCAAAATACCTATTAACTTGAAACATTCTCACCATATGGATGTGAAATGTAGGGGAGGGATTCCCTAAGATATAAATAAATCCATGCATAAATGAAATGGAAACAAGGACACATTAGTAACACCATATCTCAGAGAAAATATACGTAACATGTGAGCATCATCTTATTTTATTCTAAAACAAAAGAAAAATGCAGAAATCAATAAAGTAAATGAAACACACATGTAAATCAAAGGCTAAGGGACTTACTGTTTTACAAGGATGCCCCATGGCATCATATATTGTCTTCATAGAACATCTTCATAACTTGCCCATCCATAGGAAAAGGTAGTCTTTCACCATCCAAATGACTAAGATAGAAAGAATTGTTACCTACAATGCCATCAATTTTATAAGGACCCAACCAAAGGCTTTCGAACTTACCATGTTCACTTTCTTTTTCATTCCTCTTGCTCCACATGAGAACAAGATCACCTTTGTAGAAATTCTCATAGTGAGACTTTTTGTCAAACTTTGTATTTATCTTTTCTTGACTCTTTGCTAGGTGATCAAAGGTGTGTCTTCAATTATTTCCAGAATCGATTAGCTAGTTGATTATGTTCTAAACTGCATCTTGATCAGATGAAAAATTTTGCATTATCTTGTAAACTGGGATCTTCAAATGAATTGGCAAAGTTACTTCCATCTCGTAGACTAGCTCAAATAGGATTTTACCATTGGAATTATTCTTGGTTATTCTAACAACCCATAGAGAATACGTGATATTTCTATCCCAAATTTTCTTGTTATCCCTCACTGTATTCTTAAAGATGGTCATTAAATTCTTATTACTTGACTCTATAGGACCATTTCCTTAAGGGTAGTAGTTGGAGGAGTGGGATAAGACAATGCCATCGTTAAAACAAAAGGTTCACAACTTCGAAGAATTAAAAGATTTGGCATTTTCTACGATGATCTTCTCTTATAAAATATCCATGACCACCTTTTAAATGCCCCCCTTAATTGGTATGGCTTCAACCCAGTTCATAAAGTAATATGTGGTTGTGAGGATCCATTTATACCCATGGCTAGAATTATATTTGAACTTTCCTATGAAGTCAAGGCCCCATTGTTAGAAGGGTGCTTCTACTATGACTGATTGTAAAGGGAGGATTGTAAGCCTTTTCTTTCCTGTGAAAATCTAACAAGGTTGACATGATATTACGAACTTGTGAACATCTAAACATATACTAGGCCAATAATAACCACCTCTCAAAATATTGTGGGTAGTGGTTATTTCTGCATGATGAACACCACATGGCCCCTTATGGAATTCATCCATTAACTAATTATAATCTTCTAGGTCTACACATTTGAGGATTAATACCTAGGGATTCCTCCATCCAAGGCCTTGGTTGATGAAACATAATTCAAAGGCCTTTAATCTTAATTCTCTCATTTTATAATATAGTAGGTGATTTGGAATTGGAAGGTTCTTAGGATAGTAAATGATATCATCTTACCAATCATGTTTTTCCAACTCTTCTATGACTATAGAAATCATAGGGAAAGGTTCTTATTTCATTCCAAGAGCTACTTCATTTCCTTCAGCCATCATTTAGTCTGACCCCTATCCCTAAATTAGCTTGGTAGGTCTGATTTCCAAATCAGACTCTTGAATCTTGGCCACCCATTTTCCTACTCCTAATAAATATTTCTTGACAAATATATATTTTACCTATGAGTGGGTAACATAGGAAAATATCCTTGAATATCCCACATATGTCCTTGTTGATAAAAAAAATTGATCACCTAGATTTCTCGCTCTTGGAATAACAAAAACAACTGATATCAGAAGAAGGAAATTTTGGTAGATTATTAGTTCATTGTGTATCCCTCGGTATCAAATTTGTCACACATTGTTTGGATTCAAAATCTGATTTCGTATGCTCAAGATATCCAAATTTTTGTTCAGTCACCCAGAGAGCATTTTTTCATGTGCAACATAACTAATTTTATTGGAAATAATATTTTCAATAATTGTGCCCATTTTCGGAACTATGCCCATTTTCTTGGAACCCTGCCTACTTTTGGAACCACACTTACATATTTTCTTGGAACCATGCCTACTTTTGGAACCACACTTACACATTTTCTTGGTTCCACTTTTCTGTACTTAATGTTTCCCCCTAAATTCACTCTTGCATTGATACCCTCACATCATCTCTATCCCGCATTATATATACCTATGCATCCTCTTTCATTCCACATCCCCTCTCCTCCCTGCCATCTCCTCCCTTCATTTATTCATTCTCCCATACTTAGTAATTTTCACGTTCCCCTCACTCCTCTCTTTCATACCTACACTCATGCAGGGCTACCCCCACATCCCCCCCTACCCATTATCCTCTCACCATGATCCACATCACTTATATTCCCTCACTCCCTCTCCCACACTTAACCATTTCCTCATCCCCCTCACTCCTCCATGTGGACCTAAGTACCTACCCTCCCACCTCCCCTTTCCCCTCTTGCTCTCACTCTGATCCACACTCCCTCTTATATATCTCCTCCCTCGTGACCTCCCCCCTTCCACACTCTCATCCCTCTCCCATTTCTCCAACATTTAACCATATTTCCTAAGATTTTACACACCCAACCACATTATGACACATGACAACCACCACTTATATGATGACACATGGAAACCACTTATATGATGACACATGGAAACAAATTACATTATGACATGTGGAACCCTATAAAAATATGACACGTGGGATATGACTGGGTGTTGACTTTTTGTTGACTAGACGCTTACTGGGTGACGACTAGAGGATGATTGGGCTACCAAAATTTTAATTATTTCATGAATTATTTAAGGGATCGAATCACTAAATATTTTATAGCCTCTATGTGTTTCACACTAAGTCCTTGTTAAAGATTTTAATATATACACTAAAACTTCCAAAAACACCATGCATGTGGGATCTCAATTGAAAGGAAAAAATCAAAATTTCAATGGAGTGGAAGAAATTAGATCAAGGGCTAAGACTAACTCATGATTTAAATGAACGATTGTTGAGCGATGAATTTATGAAATCCATAACTTGAGATCTAGGAGTCGGATTTGGGAAAAACATACCTCGTTGGAAATGTAATTCGATGAAGAATATTATGGAATAGGTTTCAAGAGATGAAATTGGACACGATTCTCTCATAAATTGAAATAACAATTACCTTATTTTTTATGGTTTGATGATAGATCTGCTTGGAACCTCAAGTTCCCGAGGTCATATCTTGATATCCAGAACTATGAATCATGCTCATGAGGACTCGTTGGAAATATAAGATGATGAATATTGCATATATAATATTTTACATGGCTAAAATGATATATTTCCTACTTAGAAAATCAAAACATAGTCTACTTTTGTTAAAGGCAGTCAAATTGAAAATTTGAAAATAAAGTTTATTAAACAAATTTTATTAAAGGAATAAGTGGGATCTATTTGGAGGCACAGATTTCAATGACATCAGTCATTAATGATACTTAAATCAAGTATTAATTAAAAATGTTTTACTCAAAAAATGAATCATGGAAAGTTCTAAAAAGGAAAACCCTAACTACTTCAAGAACATTGAGAGCATATTTTAAAAAGGAAAGAGAAGTCACTATCAAGGGGTTAGCAGTTAGAAGTCTCTACAGGGGTGAAACGTATGCAAGAAGCAAAGTTATATCTCTCCAATATTCGGTGGACTGGCCTTCTAATACTTTCCCCTCATCTTCTTCTACTTTCATGTTTCTTTCCATCAAATCTTCCATGAATGTACCAAGATCAGGAAGATTTGGGTCTGAGCAGTTCTTTCTTTGAAATATTCAATCATCTTGTAATATTTCAAGTCCATAGGAGCAAGACCCCTCATAAAAATAATTTTTTTTATTTCATTCAGTTTATTAGTTATCATTGACACTTTGTAGAGGTTGTTTCAACTCTCTTTTTTCTGATATTATTAAACTTGTCATATTTGGATTTTTGTTATAAATTTCTTTTGCTGAGAACTACTCGGGGCACTACATTAGTTGATTTCTTTGACTTGAGTTGAAAGCATGTGATTTCAATTTCCTATCAGAATAGTTTTGAGTTATAATGAATTTATCATTTAAATTTCTTGGAACACCTTTCATTTCTTCATCTTGCAAAAGTAATAACAGATTCCGAGTTCAATTTATGTTACAAGAAAGAAAGAATGTCAGTTCAATGGAGACTCCAAAACCTTGTAGAAAAAAAATATATGTTGACACACTTCATCTTATATTTTATTTAAACGATCTAATGCATATTTGTATAACAATATATAATGGTTTTACATTTGTGTATATTANCATTCAGTTTATTAGTTATCATTGACACTTTGTAGAGGTTGTTTCAACTCTCTTTTTTCTGATATTATTAAACTTGTCATATTTGGATTTTTGTTATAAATTTCTTTTGCTGAGAACTACTCAGGGCACTACATTAGTTGATTTCTTTGACTTGAGTTGAAAGCATGTGATTTCAATTTCCTATCAAAATAGTTTTGAGTTATAATGAATTTATCATTTAAATTTCTTGGAACACCTTTCATTTCTTCATCTTGCAAAAGTAATAACAGATTCCGAGTTCAATTTATGTTACAAGAAAGAAAGAATGTCAGTTCAATGGAGACTCCAAAACCTTGTAGAAAAAAATATATGTTGACACACTTCATCTTATATTTTATTTAAACGATCTAATGCATATTTGTATAACAATATATAATGGTTTTACATTTGTGTATATTAGATTTCTTGGAAGATCTATCGGGGATTGATTTTTAGCATTCACCCTTTACATTCATTGAAAAACTATACAAAGAATATTCCAGTCTTTAAGCCAAAGAGGAGTACCACCTCTATAAAAACACAGGAGGATTCATTTCCTCATGATGTTGTTGTTTGGGTCTTGACCAATCTAAACATCAACAATCTGGAAATGCTTTAATGACTTGACAAGAGCATAAGCTTGTTTCTCCATGATGGCATACTTTATCTTGCCATCTTTGAAAGTCTCACTCATGAAATCTATGGGTTGATCTTCATCTTGATCATTTTTATGAAGAAAAACACCTATGATGGTTTCCACATAAAAAAAAAGAGAACTTGGAAACCTTTCGAATAATTAAGAGTTACTAGCACGAGGTATTTAACAATGGATTAATTAATGGCCTTATAGGATAACTTTCCTTCTTTATCTCATTTAAAATCTACATCCTTATTGAGAAACTTGGTTATAGGCTTGGTTATTTAAAAAATGTTTGGGATAAATCTTCGGATAAAGTTGATTTTGCCAAAAAATGATTGAAGTGATTTCTAGTATTGAGGTGGAAGAATTTGTTTAATAGCTTCAATCCTTTCTGGGTCAACCTTTACCCCATCCTTAGAAACTATGTGCCCAGTAATATTTCCTTCAACAACCCCAAATATGGACTTCTTTGGTTTCAACAATATTCCATACTTGTGACATCATTCAACCACTTGTTTTAGATGTCCAACACGAGAGTTTTTTCCTTTGAAAACTTGATAATATCACCTTGATATATCTCAATTATATTTCCGATAAGATCTCTAAATGCATAATACATGGCTCTTTGAAAAGTGGCACCTACATTGAGTAAGACAAAAGGAATTCTTGAGTATTCAAAGGTTCCCTAAGGTGCAGTAAATGTGGTATTATATCTATCATGTTTATTTAACCACACTTCAATGTAACCTAAAATCCATACAATAATGACATCATTGTCGATCTTTTGCTTCTTTGCAACAAATGTTCCATCTTAGGCAATGGATAATTATCATTTTCAGATGACACATTTAGATTCCTAAAATCAACACAAAGTCTAATCTCACATGTTTTCTTTCTCACAACTATAAGGTTGGATACCCAAGTTGAATTCCTTGTAGGTGCGATAATCTTAGCTTCAAGCAACTTTTGCAACTCTTTCTAAATAAGGGGAGCCAACTTTGGATTTATCTATCTCAACTTTGTTGAAAAGGCTTGGCATCCTCTTTCAAAGGTACAATGTGTTTTATTACATCACCCCTTGTAAGATTTCAAATCATCATGTGACCAAGAAAATACATATCTATACTATTGGATTATTGAGAGGGGGGGTGAATCAGTAATAGCGTAATTATAATCCTTTTTCTTCAAATGTTATATCAATGTAGAATTATTATCCAATAATGAGCAATAAGAAATAAACAATCACACACATACACAGTACACCACTGTTTTACGTGGAAACCCAAATCGGGAGAAAACCAC
>SNQJ01S0056775.1:21558-44011 GCA_010110895.2 Picea sitchensis | reverse complement strand
AAGACATTGCACCCTCCTTGAATTAAAAGAGTACAAATCATGATAAGCCTTTGTCACCTCCAGTCCCAAATCATGATAAGCCTTCTACACATCCCTGAACATACATGATAAGGTGCTTCATAATTTCCTCATGGATTCAGGGGCTTCCCACAACCAATATATTAGACTCCAATTCTATGGCCACGTCCTGTATGTGTGCCAAAGTGGTGGCTCTCCTTTCCCTCAACAGAAGGTAGAAATTGGGATAAAAAGCGCTAGCATAAGTGATCTTCGCAGAGGCTTCTGAGGGCTTAATCTCCACGGGGATTTTATTGTACATTTCGTTAAATCTTTTGGAGAAGTTAGAAACAGACTCTCCTTCCTTTCTCTTCAAAGATCCAAACTCTGTCATGTAATATGTGAAGTTCTTTTTGTCTCCCCACTGTCTCAAAAAGGCATTATCCAAAGCCTCAATCCCATCAATGGATCCAGGAGGTAGGGCCCTAAACCATTTTCTAGCCTCGCCTTCAATACTATGGACGAAAATCCTCATCCATACATCTGCATGCATGATAACATGATCGTTTGTAAAACTGTAGAAGGCTTCCAGGTGTTATTATACAGTTACGTCCCCCTCGCCTGTAAATTTGGGCAGCTGGTTGAGGTAACCATCTGCTGGAAGGGCATTGAGAGGCTGAGGTAACACAAGGGGAGCCTACCTAGTAGCTATAATAGCCTCCATTCTGGTCATGGGGGTATTTTCTCCTACCATAGGGATATTAGGTGGAGGAGAACTCAGAGGGGAAAGGGCTCTAAAAGGGGATACTGGGAATGAGCTTCCAGGAAACAATGGGGGATTTAGGGAGAAGGCTAATGGGCTTGAGTCATCAATTGCTTCTCTCTGTGCAGAAGGAGCAATAGCAATAAGGGAAGGAGTGGTAAAGCTAGGAGTGGGGAAATATTTTGTGGTCCTAGGTCCACGCCAAGGTACAACTTTAGGGGAGAGGGGAGTGACAAAGATTTCTCCCTCCAATCCCAGACCAGGAGGGGAAAACTCAGCAGGAACACTCCTGAAATTTAGGAAACGAGAAACTTTAGAAAAAGGTCTGCTAGGAAGTTGAGGAGAAGAAAATGGAGTTTCTACAGAAGGAGATGGTGGATTACCTAGTTCAGTGGTGGAAACTTCTCCTTCAGAGGCCTTTCCTTTTCTGAAAATCACCTTTGGATCAACTTCAGGTGTAGCTAGAGGCAGCTGTGTATGGGACCGCATGTGTCTACCCCTGAAAGCCACAATTAAAATAGCAGGTTCGCTCCAGTGGAGTCATCACAATGGAGTCACCAAGTGCATAGTAGCAATCTTCAAAGGCTCTAATGCCTGATGCACCTTCAGAATCAGAGGCTCAGTGTCATTCAATCTCGGGGAAAATTTTCAACTTCATCCCCGGCAGTGACACCAGAAATGTTGGCATTGGAAGTCACTCCTGGATTGCAGCAGGAGCAGAGCTTGACACTCATCATTTTATGTCACGAATAATTTAATGGGGTGATCGAATGGATAGAGACTCAAGAAGATATCGCTCTAACTCAGAAAACCGGGCTTGGTATGTAGAAAAACAAAGGAGGTCTTGATCTAACTTCAGTCAATGAGCTGTAACAAAATGAGCAGATGGAAGACTTAATGAGATGAGTGAGCAAGACTACTTTGGGCATCAGGCCTTTCAGCAGCTTGAGGAGGAAAAACTTAGAATACAAGATCCTCTTGGTCCAGAGTTTTAGAGAACTGAAGGGTGACTTGACTGGATCTTCCAATTCCAAATCATTCATCATTGAGAAAATACAAGAACTGATTAGAAACAATACAACTATTACAGTGATCCAACATACATCATCCTATAACAACGCAACTCGATTGGATCCTCCAATTCTGAGCTGTTCTAACAAAGTATACACAGAGAGATGGAAAGAGGCTGACATTCATAAGGAAAGAAGTCTCAAATGCCAATACATAACCAGAGCAACCAGTGCTTCATCAAAAATTTACAATCGGGAGCCAAGCTCAACCATCGATACCTACAAAAATACAATAATTGAGAATATATACTCAGAGCAGTGTGCTTCCCTTGGCATCAGTAGGGTAGCTGAGATATTAAAGTCCAACCTATCATGTGCAGGTTCTTTGGTCGGATGAGAACATCAGATCGACATGGGCCTTTCAGATCAACCTGCACACCAGACGGTCTTGGGAAGATTGCCTGCCAGAACCTCCATGCCTCACATTCATGGCTAGAACTGAAGTTTCAGCTACCAGCGTACTTTTCATTAATCGCTTCCTTCTATGGCAAGTGACCGAAACTTCGAGCACAAGAAATGACCACATGCTCTCTTCCCGAGCTTGGGGGCTGGCTTCCCTCGTTGTACCCCATGGTCATGACCTGGATCCTTTTTCTAAGGTGCTTTAATCCTCCTCCTTTCAGGAAATTCCCTCATTCTAGCATTCAGGATCCTTGGTGACTAAAACTGCAAAAAACGACCCGTCACATGGTGGATGGATTTGGCTTCAAAAAACAATGGACACGATCCCTCTTCTTTTGAACATATTGGCTCCACATCCATGGATTTTCTTTTTCCTTACCCCATACGACTTTGCGCTGTGACTGTGGGCCTGTGCCCAAAGCGTTTTTTCATCTCGTGTATCGTGAGTGGGAGGGGGTAGACCCCTGCATTCCAAAGTTGCGATGTCCAAAGTTGCGACACTGGGTGCCTTCGACACTTCACGTTTCGGGGATCCCAACTGTAGAGAAAAAAGTGTTTCAGATTCACGATGGGCAAAGTTGCGACAGAGCCCGATCGTGCACCACGTACTCCTCTGGGACAGATGGCTTGGATCATCTCGACAATATTGTGGGCCCAACTCCTGAGCGCTTTCGACACTTCGCGTCTTGCAGCTGGGAGGAGGCTAATCCGCGTTCTTCAAAGTCGCGATAGGCGAGATGGTGACATAGAACAATTGTGCACCACGTGTCTGGCCTTGATCAGATGTCCCAGAACAGTTTCGGTGCTACAGTGGGCCCGACATTAAAATCTCTTTACATTTTGCGATTCGTAAGTTTGTGGGTCGAAGACCCTCGGCTCCTCTTTTCCAAACTCCCGATACCCGAGATGGCGATACGGGTCTAGCTCCTTTCCTTGTCAGCACCCTCCACATGTAGCCGTCGGCCAGGGCTCAAGTACTAGCGCCTTTCACAACTCGTGATCTCGTGAGTTGGAGTGTCAAACTTTGGCATTCTCCCCTTGCGAAGTCATGAGACACGATGTCTCCTTTCCTTTCCACAATTCTCATGATTCACAATCAACGACCCTTGTAACTTCGCGAGTGCCCCACAAATAATTCTGACCATTCACTTCTTTGAAAACTTCTGCTCTATACTTGGCGCGATTTGGTTGACTGCAATTACCCACCGACCGTTTCTCTGCTCCGTTGATGAATCTTTGTTGTTGAAAACAAAATGCCTGCTTGCTTGATTTTAAGCCAGAAAAGGACTTCTTCTGTGTGTTGCGCTTGTGCTTAGTGCTCATGACTGTGCCCTTTGAATAAAATTCCTTTGTTGGATTTAGGCCTTCTTCTTCGCAGCTCGGGCTACGGGCTCAAAGGAGAGAAAACAACCCACCCCTCTTAACAAGAATTAATGTTAACACTCTCCATGATCTACCTTTCAGTGGTTAAACTGATTTCTAAAGGAACCTGCTCTGATACCAATTGTTGGATTACTGAGAGGGGGGGTGAATCAGTAATAGTGTAATTATAATCCTTTTTCTTCAAATGTTATATCAATGTAGAATTATTATCCAATAATGAAAAGTAAGAAATAAACAATCACACACATACACAATACACCAGTGTTTTACGTGGAAACCCAAATCAGGAGAAAACCACAGAATGTTTTTTCTTATATGTCTTGAAGATTTACATTCATTGGAAGCACCAACTTCCTTTGTTTTCTAGCTACAACTGGAAGGAGGCTTCAACCCCCTAGTTTCTCAGGCTACAACTTGAAGGAATCTCCAACTCCCCAATTCTCTGGCTACAACCAGAAGGAGGCTACAATCCCCTATGTTCTCCGGCTACAACCGGAAGGTGGCTACAACCACCTATCCTTGCCCTATCCTACCATCCTAAAGTAGAAGTAGAATGATGGAACCACTGTCACACTATCACTGTGATATATATCGCTATAAACCTGTACCAATAAATCTGAACCATGCATCAACCTGTACCTCAACCTGTAATCAACATGTACCATAAACAAGTGCATCAACCATGCACCAACCTATACCAAACAACCTGTAATCAACCTATACCATAAACAAGTGCATCCAACAATGTACCAAGTATGTACCAATCATGTGTCAACTACTTATCAATATGTACCAACATCATCAACTATACACCTCATGTATGTGCCAACTCATCAACTACTTGTTTCAACCATGTACTCAACATGTACCTCAACCAAAATCCCTCATCAATTTCATCATCCAAATCTGATTTGTAGCTGTATAATAGACCTTGTGTATATGATCACATTCCTGCAAACCTTCCTTAACTTTAACAACAAGAGACTAGAATTTTCATCAAACGTTTATTTAGTCTCAGCTGCCTAGTTTTGGATTAGTCAACAACCCTAACTTGAAGTAATCATAACTTTGAACCTGTAATGTATAAACATATGAAACTGATATACAATGTTCATCAGTCTATTTTATACAATTCCTCTAGGTTTCACTACTTGGAACCTCTCATAAAAGGAGTTATAGTAAAAATGGCATACCTTCATGAATTTTGGCGTATTCTACAAAGCGACCTTGTAGAGAATGCCCCACAGTAAATATTCATTGAATTGATTTGAAACTATTACAAATCATACTACATATTGTACCCTAAGAAACACATTTGGTCTCACTTAATTTGGATCGTTATGAAGAAGTTATGACGTTTTTACCCGAAACACCTATTTTTGACTAGTGTCAGGACTAGCCACAAACCCTATTTTCCACGGAGTGTAAATCCCAAAATACAACGACCCACAAGATGATATTTTTACCACAGATACTTGGTTATGTTTTCTCAATGGCATATAAATTTCATGGTCTGAATCATTATAGAAAAAAAAGTTATAGCGAAAATGGTGAGATGACCTGTAAATAACATTCCTTAGAAAGCACCATCAAAAGAATTTATCCTTCCTTGCATTTCGGCCTTCTTTTCTTCACCTTACCTCCAAAATTCAGCTTAGATATCCTTGGTTACCTTAGACACCTATAGATATTCAATATTCTCAAGTGCGATTAAAATGAGAGAGCCTTGCCTCTTATTTATACTCTCCAAGTAGCTTTTTTAAAACCATCTTCTAGGTCACTTGGCCCACTTTCCTTATTTTAGGGTTAACCCACTTCTAATTTCTCCATTAAATTTATTATTGAAATAATTTGTTTTTAATTCACTTTGAATTATAATACACTCATCACTTCACTTTATTATTTACCTTTTAAAATCTCTTAAACCACATTGACTACTTTGACCTTTTGGGGCTTCTAGATGACATATGAGCGTCCTCCAACTTCGTAAGGCCATAACTCTCAAACCGTGAGGAGTTATGTGACATTCCACATACCACCAGAAATGGAATGACATGTAATATTCATATAGAATAGTATTACCTTAAAATATATAAAAAAATCATACCATTATCCATCAAACAAACTTGGGTCCATTACCCAAACCTGGGTTCTACAACTTCACATGGTCATAACTCTCTAACCCTGAGGAGTTATGTGATGTTCTACATACCACCGGAAATGGCATGACAAACAATATCCATCTAGGATAGTTTTCCTGACAAATTCACTATCCTTCATCTCATTATTCCACAATTAAGCATGGGTTCTCTTACTTTGCAAAGTGTCTTCCCATGAGGGCTTTCACCATAAGGGGACCACTTTGGAGTTCATCGATATTTACTTCTTAGAAACCATGAAAAAACGATAATGAGTCATATTTACATCAAACAATCTTGGGTCCATTACCCAAACCTTTGTGCTATGGGGCTTTCTTCAAGGGTTGATATCAATGACGACCAACCTTAATCAACATATACTCTCTAATCAAATTTTCAATATCTTTCATTTCTTCACTTGAAATTCCTTTGCCAATGTTGATTTTCATGTATTCATCAAGCTTAACTATTTATTTTTTCTCCTTGTACATGTCATGTATGTCAAACATCTTTTCTAAATTAAGGAACCATGCAAGAAGGAATTTTATTATCTCTCAACTGATCTTGATGTTCTACTCCTCTCCAATCAATTTCATTCTCAAAAAACTCTTGAAGGTTTGTTATAAATATTATGACATGGGCATTATCATCAAAAACTTTCCAATGCTCAACATTGTCAGGAGTGGATAGTCTAAAGATGAAATCTAACTTTCTTCATTCCAATAAATCCCAGCAAGGTTGGATAGTCAAAGCGGAAACTTCCAAAGAATCATCTTTCTCATTAAACACCCCAATATTCACTTCTAAGGACAATGCATAAAATTATTCCATGGTATCCCACACAAATTTTTTATACATTTTCAAACTAGCATTCTTGCATGCAAATTGATTCTTCACTTCTCTATGAAAAAAATTGATTCTTCACTTGTAGGATTACCAAATTAGAGACACCTTGGATTTTCAAAATTCTAATTCCTATATAATTAGAAATATTTAATCCAAGTAAGAGAGATTCACACTCAACCATGTTGTTCATTGCTTAAAATTCTAAGTGAAAGGAATAACATATAGTGTCTCCCTACACTGGCCCTTGTTCTAAACTAAACTCCACCAAAGTTCATATTCCAAGAAATATTGACATTTTCTCAAGGAGCTACTTTAGTTTCTAACATCGTATAAGACCCTAAATCTTATTCATAGAAAACCATTTCTTTCATATTATCTTGGGGGTCCTCTACATGATACCTCCTCATTTTCTCATGGTGCAAATTCACAAATATATTTTCATAAATAGGAATGGTAGAATAAGATAGGTCCATTTGGATACTACCTCCTAGATTGGTGGCCCATTTATGAGATAAGAATATTCCCCATGCACTTGGTACATCTATTGATCCAGATTATATTGAGAACGAAATGAGGTAAAAACAAAACTATAGCATAGAACACATAAGTATATTGAAATCCAACTTTTATTAATGAATAAAATGATAGAATACTATAGAATACAAACTGATTAGAATGGTGGTAGAATGGTTGTAGAATAACTCTAAAGAGAAAGAAATATCATCTACGCTCATTCACAAAATTATATTACTAGAGGCCAAAAGAGTGACCTTGTTGTCTACAACATGAAGGAATAATAATATATCATTTTACAAATGAGAGGGCCCGTATATATAGTACTTATAGATGTATTTTCCCTCAAGAGTCATATTGTTTCACTTAATTTTAAAATTATTATATGTTTTATTTATTTTTATCGAGTTTTACAAATGCATGGGTGAATACAATGGGTTAGAAAACCAAGGGCTCATAAACCACCAATGGTAAACAATAATTAATAACCGTGCAAACATATTTTTACCATTTTATTATTATTATTTATTTTCTTTCTCTCCATCTTCCAAATACCATGGGTGTATACCATGGTTTATCAAAACCACAGGCTCGAAACCATTGATTCAATGAAAGAGGTGGATGGAAAACGATATCCACTTGGATCATTCCTCCCCCCTCGAGAAGCAATGGTTCCAATTGTGTTAAGTTCCCTTAAGATATAGGGAAACTTTTATTGAATCTGAACCTTGGTGAGCCACTTGCCTTAATAAAGTAGTTGTCTTGATTTTTCAACCTGATAGAGTTGTATGTTCTTCCATTTCTGTCTCCATGATCCGATCCACCGCAATTTTCTCAATGCATTCATGATTGAGTTTGGTAGGTGTTGACATGTTTTCCTAACACCCATCAACTAGGTGATTGGGGTGCATATTTGAACTTATGTCTTTTTCAAATGGAGACCAAAAATTTTCAAATATGGAAAGTGCCAAATAACCCTCACCTATTGATCATGAAGACCCAACAAGTTTTAAATCAGCTTCAATATTGTAGTTCTTCCTCATGATAGGATAATGGGGATGGTTTCTCTTTGAAACAAAAGAGAAGAAAATATACTAAAAAGAAGGAAATTGATTATGTCCATATTCTCAATGAATAGCCCTATATGTCAGTCTAATCCAGTATTTTACGGAATAAAAAATAGAGGTCGTGCACCCAATATATCACCATGTTTCCTCCTCCATTTGGAAATTTTTCCCCTCCATTTTTCAAATTTTGATTACTCTAACTTCACATTATTTACCTTCTTTTACTTATCCATTTTACCGAATTTCCCTTCTTATCATCTCTCCATACTTGGACATTTTCCCATATTCCACACTACTTTCCATACTTAGTCCATTTTCGTACTTTTCCATTTCCATACTTTCCATATCCATACTTAAACCATTTCCATAATTTCCATATTTAGTCCATTTCCACTTTCATACTTAATCATTTTCATGATTTTCTATGTTCATAATTCACTATGTTTCTCCTCAACACTTAGTCATTTTCATGACTTACCATGTTTTATTTTACGCTAAGTCCTCCATTGCGAGATGTGGGACTTCCTCTACCTCCGCATCTATGCAATCCTCAAATCACCTTTGCATATCCACAATCCTCTAATTGCACCCACATTGAGTTTTATACTTAGTTTATTTTCCATCTCCTCCTCCTCTTCTATTTGATTTTTACTAAGATTTACACTTACTTTTTACTGTGTTTCACACTTAATTTATTTCTTGACTACATGATTTTTCCATATCACCCTACCGCAACCTTGCAAGTGTCTCCACAATTAGTTACTTTTAATACTTCCCAACACTTGGTTATTTTTACGTTTTTACTAAGTTTTACATATGGAGATTCCTCCGCTCCCACATTGTCCTATTTCTCCGCAAAGACTTAGTTTATTTTCAAATATTATTCATCATTTCTTATCCTATGTTTTTTCCCCCCATTTTCCTTAGCACACCTCCCAATTACACGTGGCAGTGAAGTGGACCTACCCCCCAGGTGATACTTAGATGGCAGGGGTTGGACATAGATGACTCGACAGTGACTTGGCATAATGATTGGGTGAGGAGGTGGCAACCAAAAGATATATTATGCACAATCTACACAATATTCCATATGTAACACCATGGTTTTAACACCATATGTAATTGTGACTTAGGTTGGTGAGCCGGTAAAGTTGAAAATGGGCCAGAGTGCCTAGGAAATGTAATACTTCATATACATTAATAAAATACATATTTGGTTGCAAGATGAACAAGGACAAAAGATATAGGGGGCTATGATTCCACGAGAGAGGGGGCTTAAGGGGATAAGTATTTTTATTATATTTTATTTACCCATATTTGATTTTATGGAGAAAAGGGGTTACATGATATTTTTGGGAGGAAGTCCATGTGGTTCTTGTTTTCATTTAATTATATAAACCTTGCATGTGGGTTGTTTGGGGGTTTCTCTTGGTTAATCATTTCATTTTAGAATTCCCCATTTCACTCTTGTTGAATTCGTTTTCTCTTTGGGGGGAGCATGGAAATGAATGGCTAGAGGAGGAGAGCCATTGCTAGATGGTTTTAATTGATTATTGATCATTCCAGGAGGGAACGGATGCATGTGTGCATGAGATGATTCATAGTTCGGAAAGAACTATCCATGGTTGATAATCCTTAGAGTTTCCATAAGGGAGATTTCCTAACTAGTAGCACTGGATCCTTGAAGAGAAATGGAACATCCTAAGGGATTGCATGGCAGAGAAAGGTGTTCATTTCTTTGGTTTTTGTAGGCTGAGGGGGAAAGAGAACTAGAAATTCAAATTTGTTGTGTGGTTGGGAAACTCGAGATCTAGTTAGCCAACTATTGTGTGTTTTATATTTGTCCTAAGACCTATCCTTGTGGATTCATAACCTTGGATCGGGGGTGACATGTTGTTGAGAGTTAAAGAACAACAATGTCTATGGTTGGGAGGAATGTCCTTATTTTGCAGCCAGTTGGTGAATGTTTACTTGCAAATATAAGTGCTCTTTGTTTTTTTTGTAAAATGTATTTTCTGTTGTGTATTTAATTATCTCCGAGATGTATTTTTGTGTTCTTGTCTGATGGTTATTTGTTGTGCATGGCATGTTGTTTATTTATTTCATGTTGTAGCATGGATCTTGATTAATGCATGTGAGTATTTCATGCTTATTTTTCAAATTAATTATTATCAGAGTTCAAAATTGGTTCAGAAGTAAGATTTTGAGGTAGCGTGCTCAACCTGTGAATGGTTGGGTATGTTACAGATGGTATCAGAGATTTTGGTTGAAACAACATACTAGTGTGGGTCAGAACGAGTTCAAATTTGAGAAATTCGTTGTCACTGATTTCAAACTATGTGAATTTGGGGAAAAACAAAAATATTAGAGAGAAATATCCCCAAATTCATGGGAAAATTCGATTTGAAATAATTCAGGATTATATGAGAAGTTTAATGGGTTCAATCTGTAGAGTTGCATAGCTGAGTTCAACTTGGAAGGTTGAAAGTTCCTATTTTTTTAATGGTCATTGTAGCATGAGGTGTAGAGGAATCCAATATAAACCTAAATCTTAGGAGAGGTAGAGTATTAGGTTGCATGGGTTCAGAGCACACAACATTAAGACCTTTGGAAAGGTCGAAGGAAATCTTAGGAGAGATAGCGTTGCAGGAATCACATAGAAGCCATAGCGTCGTGAAAACATAGATACTTGTAAAGGATCGTGGAATCATGACCATTCCCTTTTGAATTTCGAGAGCGATCACAACCATTGAATCAAAGAATCTTTAGATCGTTATATTGGGATTCAAGTACACAAGAACTATCAGATTGAACTAGTCGATTTTCAGTCGTTGATCGAAGCTAGTAGGAGATAGAAAACTCTGGAACTTCACTACTTTGGTGATTATGGGAGGTAGGGAAGAAGCATGAAATGCCGAAGGTCGAAGTCGTGAAATCCTACCGACTATCCAATATGATAGGAATTTCGGGTGAAATCTCCACCGTTGATCATGGTCATCCGATGTTGACCCTCCAGATGTAAAGAAGTTTGAGTCCTAGGAATCTCGAATGCCGAAGTCATGAAATATCACTAGTCGTTAGATCGAGGGAAGATATTCAGGAGTAATGCTAACCGTCAGATCTAACATTAGTGGAATGATAAAGTGAGAAGAGGTGTTAACCGAAAGTAAGTGGTCATCATTTCTTTATGACCAATTTGATAGGTATAACTCCAGGGGAAATTGAACTACTCGAGAGTCATAGTATCCCAGAGTCCCAGAGTGTCAAAGCCCCCAAATATCACCAACCGTCAGATCGAAGGAAGAATTCGAGAGAACTGTAATACGTTAGATTAGAATTACAAGGATAGAGAAGTTTCGGGACTATGCAACTTCACCACTTCGACGAATAATGGAGACTAGGAAAATCCATGAAGTGTCGAAGCCATGAAGTGCAAAGCCACAACCGCAAGATTACACAGGCCATTAGATCTGGAGTGGATGAATGTGGACCGTTTGTTTGGTGGATGATGTGTCTTATGCCATGTGGCAGGGGTTCCATATGGGGACACGTGTCACATGAATTCAGGGCCTTTTGGACCCCAACATGTCCATTTTAGAGTGACACATGACGCACATACTATGGGTCCACATCACCATAGGTGACATTAACATGCCATGTCATCTCCGGGATTACAACCTTTGGGAATTTCCAATATCACTATTAGTGAATGTTTTTAAGGACGAAGTAGCGAATTCACGCAGACCATCGATCGAAGATCCCTTCAGGTCTTTTTTCAACCATTGGATCAAGCAGTGGAAGGAGGGCATAAGTACTTCAACAGGTATAACTCTGGGGGAGTTGAACAACTGGAGAGTTGTAATATACTGGAGTCCTAGAGTGTCGAAGTCCCGACAATCGTAGATCCAGATCTGATAGGATCCTTCCTGGTTGTTCGATCAAGAAGTGAGAGGACAGAGTAAGATGGAATGTTAACCAACAACCACTAGTCACCTACACTTTATGACCACTTCAGCAGGAATAACCCTGGGGGAGTTGAACAACTTTGGAGTTGTGATATCCTGGAGTCCCGGAATTCCGAAGTCTTGAAGTGAATAAGGATTGTCCATCTCGTTAAATCATAGTCATTGGATTAATCTGGTGGAATGATAGTGTAAGGGGAGGTGTTAACTGAAGATAAGTGGTCATCATCACTTTATGACCACTTCGATAGGTTTCACTTTGGGGAAGTTGAACGACTCGATATTTGTGTTATCCCAGAGTCCCAGAGCGTCGAAGTCCCGAAATAAATACAAACTATCCATCTCAACACTGGGTTAAGTCGTGAACGTTTATTTCATTGAAGTCTCCAGAGAATCCAGGATCGTCCATCCCACGGGAGATTAAATTTCAACCATTTGATATAATAATGGAGATGATATAAGTACTTCGATGAAATTTTACTCCAGGAAAGTTGGAAGATCGAAAAGGGAGAATGGTGAAAGGTCGAAGTCTGGAGGACTTGGCTCCAAGCGTTGATCTCATGATAAGGTAAAGGGGCTGATTAAAGGCACAAATGGCCTAGAAGTGAACAAGCCCACGAGACACTTTAGAATGAGGTACTGTGTAGAAGAATAAAGAGAAAACCACTAAAGGAACATCGCTTAGAGTGTATAAGCCCATGGTTTCAAGTCATGGTCACAAGAAAAGTGGATTGAAGAAAGCACCTGTGCAGAATTCAAATTCTATACCAATTTGAAGGGGTTGTGGAATATTTTGATAATATTGGCACACGACCATTCCATTGCCGCTACAAGATCTTTTTTTTGCATAAAAGGGGTGAAAGTGGATTTTTTAGGAAGCCCTAACTTTCATATCGGAGATCACATTGGGGCATGGGAATAATCATTGGGAAGATTACTCAGAGAAGAATAACATCGAATTGTTATAATTTGGAGAATGATGATATATTTCTTCATGAATTAAGAAGAAAAAGTACATGTATCATTAATTGACATATTTCTATAATATGTATAATTCTAACAAAAATGGTTTCTTGCATATTTGGAAGGATTAGAGATTTAATTGGATCAAGTCCAGTCTAGTATTGGATATCATAGTCATGGAAGCATGACAGATCTTGTAGAAGTTGGTTGAGGCAACAAACAACTATAGGGAAAGTAATGAAAAGTGGATAAAGAACTCAAGAATAACGGAACAAAATTATTAGTCAACAACTACAAGATATGAATGAATTACAAATACAAAAGAAAGAATCCTCACATAAGACATGAATATAGCATGTGAATAATGTTAGTAATGGGAATAGAAAGGAAAAGTATGACTGCCTAGCCTTGAAGGAAGAGAGGTGTAGATAGTTGCAAAGCTTAAGTGTGAAAGAAGTAGTCTAATGGACAACTAGGAGTAATAGTATTTGATTCAAGAATGTTGTGGTAGTAGAGTGATGGAATGTTTGAGCTACTTCATTCAAGGGTGTTGGAATGTTTCATAAAGGTAAAGTTGGATATGAATACCCAAAAACAGTTGTTGCAAATTGAGTACATTGGTTGGATTGCAGAATGGCCAAGTGAAACTTGGATGGAAAGTATTTAGACCAGGGACCAATAGTGCATATGAGCAGAATGGGAGCACACAAGGCAGAAAGGATGTGAAGGAATTCAAGGACAACCAACTACAATATAAATAAATAAATAAATAAGTGAATTGAAACATAAATCCATTAGAGTGCATGAGGCATACAATGAAGTTAAAATGCATATGCAATAGTAGGCATGCTGACATTGAATGCTTGGTGCATATGGATGTGTAATTGTGCATATGCACATGCTTGGATATGCATATAACATGCTTGTGAACTTAGAATAGTCTGTTATTATGAAATAATGACGTTATGGAAATTGAGTATGACTAATGATGGATTATGTATTCAAGAAAAATGATATAGCATGGTTAAAGAAGTGAATGTTGTTGATGCTTATGATTTCCATCTATGTGAAGACCCATGAGGGTGGTAGGAATGGTGATCAAAATGATGAAGGAGGAAGTCTGTGAGCTTCTAAAAATACCATTTGATCAGTTAGCATCAAGTAGGTTGATAAAAACCATCCAGGTATGCATTTGTTGCTTCTATGTTGAAGGGAATTGAGGTAAGAAATTCCCACAGTTAATTTTTCAATATTTAAATCGATATGTAATGACCAAAGACCTAGATTATGTAACTGTTATTGATGTTAGAATGCATTTATATAGATTGTCAGTTGTATATTGTGCTATTATTGGTTATGGGATCATGACTGGGTTATTTTAGGAGACATACTCCTATAACAATGAATATCCATAGAGCTAGTCATGTGTGAGTGATCTGAAAATGAAGAAGACTTGTATCTTTTTAAATTGAAAGTGTAAAAATGGTATGTGTTTGGGTAATTGGATCAAGTTACAAACACATAAATTAAATATTTTTCTCATTTAATATGCACATAATAACCAACAAATAACAACCAACAGTAAACACATAACACAACAAATGATAAAGGATTTCACCCATCTCTTGGGCTACATCTCGTGGTCCATCTTCCAATGGATAGTTTATATTATTTTCTCAAAGTGATAAAAACAATGATTTGCAGTGATAAAAATTCCAAATAGATGGCTCCAATGGATCGAGAACATCCAAAAACCCCTATCTGGGATTTTTCAATACCTAGTTTGGCCAAAAAATGAAGAAGTTACACCTCCTGGAAGTTTTCCCCTTCAAGCTTGATGTACCTGCTTGCCAAATTGCGCCCTCTGTCTCACTCATCCAGCCTCTGTGTGTTTTTCATGCCAAAACCCAACACATGCAACAATACCGCAAAATGGTCTAAATTTTAGGACTTTTTTCTCCGGCCCCCAATCCTTAGCGAAAAACCCGGTCATATGACCCCATGTGGCCAACGACCTAACTGTTGGCGCACCCGTCGAATAACTCCTCCATGCAAAGGTGTGGAACATCGTTGTATGGAACGTTCATATGGCACCATTCCCATGCCTTTCGGGCTAAAATCCAAGTGCCAATAGTCCGCGCGCCAAATGTTTTATGGTAAGGGTCATATGTAGTGGTGTATGTGTTGGGGTTTGAACCAGGGGCTAAACATTTGAAACCCCGCACCAAAGGTTCTGTGGAACGGATGTATGGTGTATTCTTCGGGGGTTGGGGCTAAGCCTCAACCCTTTTCTTCACCAACCTTACCCATGTTTCAATTCAAATAAATGTTGCAAGGTATATGGTTAAGAATCATCGTGAGGGCGGGTTGGTAGCCCGACCCTACCAAATCGTTGACATGTCCCCCCCATAGGTCATGGGTTCCAACCCCCGTGGGCATAAAAAAATTTTTACACTTTGAAGAGGGTGCCATGTGGAAGCCCACATCTGGGCCACGTGTTACAGGTCTAACTCGACTACCAACTCATCTGCCATGTCGGCCTCTCCCACATCACCTATGCCACGTGTTGGTATGTCACCCCTGCCACGTGTCCAGTATAGACATGCCATGTCATCATCGTTGCATAGTCAATAGTCCATGTCTCCCTACCATGTCAGCTATACAGACATGCCATATCATCTGTACGGACATGCCACGTCAGCACTGTATGGACTGTACAGTCAACACAATTTTACCTATTTGGAAAAATGAACAGAACACGATATATCACTCTTACGACGTCTATTTAAACCCATTCAAGTTTCGTTGGGATCGTGAGGATGAGGCCTACACACATGTATTTTTTGAAGAAATTCTGAGAACTTTGATTTTTGAGCAAAATTTTATCCCCTAGATCACTCCTCCCCATTGGGAAGATTTTGGACCTCGAAAAGACTAATTTTAGTCAATGTGAAGATGAGGGCACAGTTCCCTCACCATTCCAACCTCAAACCACTTGGCCTTGCTTGGATTGGTTCCTTTAAGACCAACACGAAACTTGTCATGCCTTGCTTTGTACTTGGCTTGACTCTTTTCCAACTGTTCTTGAATGGTTTGATGCACAAACTGAACTTGTTCAATGAAATTATTGGCCTGGTTATAAGCATGCTGAAAGTAGTGTAGATTATCATCCCAAGACTTAGGATTCTTGCTTTGCAAACTAGCCACCATATTGACTACACCAAAATGGCCAGCAACAAGAGAAGAATGTGCTTCCCTTATCTTGTTGACTCTTTCACTATGTGAAAAACATAGCTTGCCAAGATACAAAAGTTTACCATGCACATAGGAATCCAATTCCCCAAATTGGTTAGTACGAAATAAATTTGCATAATCATCTTTGAAATCAATATCTAAAGCATATCATTCATCATAGCTCTTATGCATGATAGGATTATGCTTAAAAATAACTAAATCACTAATAATAGGCCTAGTAATCATATCAACAACTTTGTCATAAATGTCTTTCTTATATATTATCACCAAGTGGAATACATAGCTTGTCAAGGCCTGTAATGGAGTTTTCTTTTCTTTCAAAGATTTCTTCCACGTGTCTCCTTCAGCAATCATATTTGTAATCTTGTTCAAGGCTCTGAAATCTGCCCACGTACACCATATACAATCTTTCTCTTGTACCAAAACAATTGGTGACCTGCACGACGATGTGATTGGTTTGATGACCCCTTTGTCAAGCAAATCTTGGGCTTGATTTCTGATTTCAACATTCTCCATGACTGACATCCTTCACATGTCAATGTTTGGAAGAGGACCATTTTACTGCAATAGAATCTGATATTGGATAACCCTTTTAGGAGGCAATCCCCTTGGTTCCTGAAACATCTCAATATTTTCGTTAACAACCTCATATAAATCAGATTGTAACTTTGCATCACATCCTTTGGAAAATTCTTCTTCTTCATTGTCTTTGGGTTTAATCATCAAAAGTACAAGGTTATTACTATCATTGACTAATATCTTCAATTGTCCAACATTTGTAAGTGACAAATTCATCTTCTTTGTATGTGCTCTAACAATGTACTCAACTCCATTTTTGAACAAATGATATTTGTTCTCATGACGATGAAAGATGACTTTCCTATCATATAAATATGGGCTTCCCAACACAATACCACAAATATCCAGTGGAATAACATCAAGCTCTACCTCATCTATATAGTTTACAGTGATGACAATTCTAAGTTTACACCTTCTTGTCACATGCAATTTGGCATTGTCACATATCCATCCTAGAGGGTAAGGTTTAGGATGTGGAGTAGTTTCTAAATTTAATTTCTTGACAATGTCTTTAGAAATGAGGTTTGCTTGTGATCCCATATCAAAAAGAGTATCTATCTTGGTATGTTTTGAAATTACCCTTATGTGAAAAAGCTCTATTCTTTCTTTTTCATGTTGAGTTACATTAAGGCTACTACTATTGGAAGAACTAGTACTTGCAATAGAATTCTTACCTTGAAAAACCATGGCTGTGATTTTTGTTTCATCTTCTGAATCAGATCCTAAATCTTGTTGTACAATTGCAACAATGTTTGGTTTCTCTTTGTTGTTGAACTTTTTGGGTCTCTTTTCAGGATGAAGTTTCCAACAGTGGTCTTCATCATGGCCATCCTTTGAACAATGTTTACATGAGAGTTTCTCTCTCTCTTTCTTGACTGAATCATTTTTCTTTCCATTTCCTTCAAACTTCCTCTTTCCCTTGTATCCATTATTAAAAGACTTCTTGCTTCCCTCTTTAGGTTCATTCCTTCCTCTTGCCTCTAAATGAGTTTCCTGTACATAAACTTCATCTATATTTGAAGGGTTAAACATAAGTATTGTATGCCTCAAGTAGATATGTAAACCTCCAAATTTGAGTAAAGTTTCTTGAGAAGACAAATCTATACCCAAAACCAAAGCTCTTCTCCTAAATTCTTGAGTGAAGCTTTGCACATCTTTCCCTTTAGCTTGCCTAAAGTTTTTCCAATCCATAGTAGCTTTCTGCATGTATGTTAATGGATAAAATTGCCTTTTAATTGCAACAATAAAATCATTCCAAGAGGATAAAACTTTACCATGTTTCTTCATGTCCTCTTGAGTTTTGGATTCCCACCAAATGAGTGTTGCACTATCCAATATTAAAGAAGCAAGTTGAATCTTAGTTTCATCATCTTGGATTCTTTGTATCCTACAATACACTTCAATTTGACGAATCTAGTTATCCAATTTCTCAGCATTTACCTCTCCATTGTACATTGGAAATTAAAACTTAATATCAAGCTTTAGTAAAGGAGTTTGTGGAGGAATTTTACCATGTTCGTTTGGAGAATTTGGAGGTGGTTGTGAAATGGTAGAAGAGGTGGAAGATGGAGGTGAAGGAGGTGGAGAATCAACATTCCCTCCATTTCCATTTGGATTTTTATCACCATTGTCTCCATTTCCCTTTGGAGGGTTGGAGCTTTCACCTTGCAATCTTGCATTTCTTTCTTCAAACAAAAATTTCACCATCTCACTCATATCATAGAAAGATTTTCCAGAAAGTTTCCTCATCTGAAGGAAGAGTTCCATGACTCTCCTCATGAGCCATACTTGGTGAATATCTCCTTGAAGCTTGAGGTGATTTGATAGTTCTCCTTCTTGACAGTTGAGAACTTGGCTCTACAAGTTGGCCTTCTCCTCTTGTGAGATTTAAACTTGTAAGCATCCGAAAACAAAACACTTGCAAACAATCAAGCCTTCAAAACCTATGCTCTGATACCAACTGATATGAAAATGAAGAAGACTTGTATCTTTTTAAATTGCAAGTGTAAAAATGGTATGTGTTTGGGTAATTGGATCAAGTTACAAACACATAAATTAAAGAGTTTTCTCACATAATATGCACATAATAACTAGTAAATAACATGTAACAGTAAAAACATAGTTACCAACTTAATGAGAACTGTGACCTCAAAATGAGAACTCTGGCCCAAAAACCCCATATTTTTCCAAAAAAAAACATGAAAATCAATCCCAAATCAAAAAATTACAACATTTTTTGATTTGGGATTGATTTTTCAAACAGGTCAAAATTACAACATTTTTCAAACAGGTCAAAATTACAACATTTTTCAAACATGGCCTTCAAAACTCATACAGTAGCACAAAAAAACCTTCAAATCGACACTTAAATAAAAAAATGATGTTATAGATTTTTTTTTTCTTTTCAAAACGTTAAATTTATAGATATTTTGAAATCGTATTTTTAGCAATCGATACCATTAAAACCAAAACCGCAAGATCAACCATCAAATTGAAATGAATTGCTATTGGTAGCACCCATTTTAAATTTGGGGTATTAAAGTGACATTTTTTAAAAGTGATAATCGAAATCATCGTTACTGCAAAGAAAACCATCAAATCAACCCTCAAATGCTTACTTTTTAAATTTTAGTTTATCACTCCAAACACAACATAATATATAATGCCATGAAAACAATACATTTAAAAATATATATTCAAAACCCAAATTTGGAAAAAAGAAAAACATTAAAAAAATGGTGAATAAAAACAAAAACTAAAAAAAAATGAAAAAAATTTAAAAATTTCTCAAAAAACAATAATTTATAAAAAATATATATTTATTTTTGGAAAAAAAATTAGTAAAAAATCCATTAAAACATAAAAATAAAAGAAATATATAATAAAAAAACAAAAAAAATACTAAAATCATGTCAAATTTCAAAAAAATATAAAATAAAAAATATTAACAAAACATTAAAATTCAAAAAAATTCATTGCAAATTTAAAAAAAAATAAAAATCTATATAACTATATTATATAATAATAATAATAATAATTGAATAAACACTCATGAACGACAATATGGAATAGACAACGCCAAATTGTGTAAAGTACTTTGTTTAATTTTATATTCTCTTTTATATTAAATGTTTTATGAAAACATAATCTTTTTTTTTTTTACAGGAACGGGTATGTTTTGTTATTAAAATTTCCGGCATAAGTGCCCAATTACAATATTCCCATTTTGTCTTGACAACTCCCATTGTTCCTCTCTAGCCAATATCCCCTCATCTCTAACTTTTACATAACTATGCTTCTTGAGGTACAAATATCCCTTTAACGTCCCGAATTCCCCTAGCTTAAACACGCAAACGAATTGTTTCAGCAATAGGAAAAAAAACATAATTACACTTCTAAGGAATTGGAGTCCAGGTTTCTTTGTCATTCCAAACTAGAGTGCAAGCGGGAAGAAGAGCAACTCTATTTGCTTCTGTGTCGGCCTCTTTGTTGTTTCCCCTCAGAACATGGAAGAATATAATCTTCTGAAAAAAGCTGTCAGTCTTTCTAATTCTCTCCATCAATCTAGAAATCCAAAGGTCCTTTGGATTTGAGTTTTCCACTAGCATTTTTATGAGGGTCTGGGAGTCACCAATGATGTTTTCTTCCTTGATGCACATCTTTTGTAAAATCTTGAGACCTTGGAGTAATGCCAGCGCCTCTGCCTGGGTGTTGGTGTCTTGGCCTAGGTCCCACGCGTACCTGTGCTCAGTTTGTCCTTGCTTGTTTTTTATGACTCCCCCTACACCTGCATTTCCTGAATTACCTTTTTCCACCCCATCAAAGGACAGGGAGCAGAAGTCCATTTCCTTGTTCCAATTTTTGAAGCTTTCATCTGGCATTCTGATTTTCCAGTCCTTTCTCTTTTGCAGTTGATTATCTGCATTAGAATAAGTCAATCCCAACGTTCTTCCCCACTCCTCCTCATGAGGGGAGAGGTTTTTATCTGTGAAGCTAAACATATGCTCATTCAGGAATTCTTTGAGCGAGACTATTGTCCTAGTCATGATGACTTTTTCATTGTGCAATTTCCCTTGGAAAATCCTGTTGTTCCGCTCCAACCAGATTTTCCAGCAAGTTAGTTTTGGTAGATCCAACCACGTAGCCTTGAACCAACTGTTGTTTGGGAGATGTCCGGGGTAGCATAGAAGCCAATTAGTGTGCAGGTCGACAATATTTTTTGGTGGCGTTGTGTTCACCCGGCAATGGGACAACACTTCGCCCCAAACTTCTAAAGAGTATATGCATCCCAACATGATGTGGTTGGCATTTTCTTCATTTTCCAGGCATAGGGAGCATCTGGAGGGGCCGTGGAAGCCTTTCTTTGCTAGGTTGTCTGTTGTAAGCACTCGGTTGTGGCATAGCAGCCAATTAAACAGATCAATTTTGGGGATGCATTTTTGTTTCCAGAGGCCTGTCCAAAGCGATGGACATGGGGGAGCGTATGGAATTGCTCGCAGCAGGTTGTAACCGTGTGCCACAGAGTATACCCCAAAGTGCGGCCCCCATCCTCTCTGGTCGTTCTTCTTTTCATGCACTGGATCCTTCCCTTTAAGTTTGGCACATAAAATTAGCCAAGTATTTTCCAGGTTATTCGGCAGAATCGACTTTCTTCACAACAGCCAGTTGTTTTCTTTCCACTCTGAGATGTCCCACAGAGAGACCAAGCCCGTATTCTTCATCCAAAGACGCAATTCCTGGAGTTCATGGACATCCTCGAGGGGAGCCTCATTCATTATTCGATCTTCCCAGATCTTTATTCTTTTCCCATTCCCCGAGATCCAATATAAATTGTCTTGAATAAGTGAGTGAGCTTGCATGCACAACTTGTGAATTTGTGAGCCATTAGTGACTTTGGGAGGTCTGTCAAGGCAACGTTTTCTTGTTCCCATAAAATATTTCTTCCAAAGTGCATGTTGCGCCCAGGTAGCCTTAGGAGCAATCTGCCTCCTGTTGGCAGCCAATTCATTTTTTTTAATTGTTTTAAAAAAAAAGAAGAAAAGCTGCCTACACCTCTTGTCTTCTAAACGACAAATCATCGTCGCATTGTGCAACTAGACTTTTGTTTTATTTTGGCGGCAATTGCAATTTGGTTTCGATTCAGTTTTCACAACTGAAAGTGTGAAAACACCTATTTCATTGTTTGGACTGTCGTCGTCTTTTATTGATTTTTCTGAAAGACACTTGACCATTGGTTTTTCACATGACTGCAAAAGATTTTTTCAAACATATGTCCTTTGGCCTACTCTTATCTTGATTGCGCATTTGAATATGTTTGATTGCTAAGCCATTGAGCATGAAGATTTACTGGTTACATTTGATTCTATAAAGGTCATGATCGATTTTGGTCTTATATGCTTTGATTCTTATTGCTATGAGCTCTTGACTCATTGATTATATGAGATTTTTGGTTGCAATGTTTTAAAAATATTTGAAATATAAACATTTGCATATGCAATGAATGCATTGGCAAAAT
>SNQJ01S0056774.1:52997-75139 GCA_010110895.2 Picea sitchensis | reverse complement strand
GCCATTCCGACAGTTGGGTTTTGTTTGCAGGGGCAGGACCATCAGTTTGAGGGATTTTCTGGAGGGTTATCATCATTCTACATTTGTCTACACATTGGGACATCTTGGAGCCATAGGGGACGTCCTGTAAATCAATGAAACTCAGATCTAGGGAGATCTGCTTGAGATCTGAGTCTGAAACTTCTCCCACGGGATTCTCATAGCCCGATCTATATTCTTGGAGAGTTTCAGAGAATTTGGAGGTCTCCTTCATCAGGGCCGAACCAGCTAGGGTTTCAATCATCTAGTGGGGCACCCCATTCAGTGGGAAATTCAGATCTACGGGGTTTGAGAGTGGATTTGGGAATTTGGACATCTGGGTTGTCCTTACAGTTGCCTGATCTATCAGTTGGCATATTTCTCGGGATGATTGGACACTTTTGGTAGCAGGGCAGAATTATTGAGGGCTTCAACATTCTAGCAGGACGTGGCACTTTCCAGCTTGGAGGTTCAGCATTAGTACAACTTAGATCTGCTTGATTCAGTCTTCATTGTATATCCAGCCTTTGGAGGCTTATTTTGTATTGTTGGGATCATTTTGTAGCAGCTCATATCTATTGCTTGTACAACCATCTGAGGTTTATGCCAGATCGGCCATCTATTGTATTGATCTTACATTGCTCGTAATAAAAAGGTCATATCTTTGCTTGTGCTTCTACATCTTGAATATATTGTGATCTCCATGTGTTGATGAATCTTGTAGGCACTTAAATAATAAAAAGGTCAGGATCTTGCTTGTGCTTCTACATCTCTTGAATATATTGTGATCTCCATGTGTTGATGAATCTTGTATGCACTTAATAACTCAATAAATTAGGTAGTAGTTAGTGTGATTCCAAGAAAGAATTTTGGTTTGGGATCATTATACTGGTTAACGTGGTGCTGCCTTGGAAGGGCAACGCTATGCTAAAGAAATGTGTGAGGGTGACACCCTTTGAGCACGAGGCATTCCATGGGCACAATGAAGGTGATAAAGGAAGGAACCTAGATGGTCTCTAAGACGTAGTAGCATACCTAACATTAAGGAATTTTAAAACAACTTCCCTTAATAAAATGTCACCCAATTTAGAATCTAAGTCCTAAGTCCAAAAACTTCTCTAAGATAAAAAAAAAAAAAAAAAAAAAAAAAAAAAAAAAATTTAAAATAGTAAAATTTAAAATAAAACCCTTGAGTAATAATTTTGGTCTTCATAAATTTTGGGGTAAAATGAAGACAAGAAGAAATTAATTAAAAGTCATGGTTATAAGGGGAAATATAAAGAAGAATTTAATTATTTTTCTTTATTTTATAGTTTAAAAGATGATGAATTAATAATAAAAGGGAAAAAGGGGTTAAACTGTAACCGCCGCTTTTGGCTCTAATAAAAAGGGAAAGAGGGAAATTATAACATTTAGGAAACTAGGGAATGGAGGTAACTTGAAAATGGAAAGAGGGGAACTTATGGTAAAGTTTTCTAGGTCAACTTAGTAGAAGAATATGCACTGTAACATCTCTAAATTGAACTAAATTAGCAACTTCATGTTAGGGAAAGTATTTAAACCTCAGTATGGAATCTAGGGACACCTAGGGAGTAAAAATAGAGTAACTCTAGGTGGGTGAGGGAAATAAGACAATTTAATAATTAAAGAAAATAGTTAATGGAGAAACGGGGGGGATGAATGACACTTGTAACGTAAGGGAGAAGTTTTAGAAGATTTTATTAAAACTTAAATTAAAATAGAGTTAAGGAAAGATGGAAGTTCTAAAACTCTATAAAAAGAAAGGGAAGAGAAGCTGGCTATGGGATGAATGGTTAACTTAACCGCTATGTTGCCGGATTTGTGACTTGACTAATTACTTATGAGGAGTTGGGATCTTCCAGCTCGAATTGGAGTGGTAGCTCACTCATGCAGGCTTAATTTTAGAGCTAGGGACGCATCGATCCGGATATGTGGCCCCTATGTTCGGGGTGCTATGGGAAGCAGAGTACCCCATTTATCATTGGGAGGTTCCGTGAGGTCTCGATGGTCTACAGCTTAGAGCTGCACGAGCTATGGACGCCCTTCAAGCAAGCTGCATAAGGAAACAATATGTTCTTTATTTAGTAGAGTAGATTGCAATATGACTTATGTTGGGATCGAATATCCATGGTAAATGTATTGTATGTTTGGATTGATAGCGAACCCCTTTATTTTTTCTCTAGCCTAGTTGATTATTCGACTGGTGTCCTCATCACTTAAATGGTAAAATTGAAAGGTGTGATTGTCATGTAAAGGTCATTTTTGCTTTCCTTGCTTTTAAAACATTTAAAAATTCATATCTTCATTACCACATTAGTACTTTTGAATATTTGGCTAAGGTAGCGATCATAATAAAAAGCATGATAATTTAAATCTAGTATGGTTATATTTAGAGTTCCTTTAACTTCAATTAAATTTTCACACATCCAATACTGTAGTGCGATTTCATGTAGGAGCAAAGGATAAATTTCTCATCCCTGCGGTTGCACAGACATTTACCTTTAACTCGTTTTCATTTATTTTGAGCATGGATATCGATGTGGTATTATCGTTTAGGAAATTGAAATCAGAAATTGAAATCTCTGCGTTATTTCTCTGCGTTTGCTAAACGTCTATAGAGAATGCTCTTTTGTTTTAGAATTTAGTAAGTTGAACTTATCCAGAGGTTAAATTGATTTTTTCTTTGGATTCTGACCAGTTCTTTGCCTCTCGCTCCTTTGAAATACACTTAAGCAAATGAAAAAATAAATGTGTTTGTTCTCTCCCCGACGGTTGATCACTGCCAGACAAACTGTTGACGCCCTTTTGTGGGTAGTGTCCCTTGCTTTGCCACCTGCTAAATTTTGATCTGCTCGAAGAGATTCATCGTTAGGTTAACTTGGCCACTCGAACCTTATTTAGTGATACCCTGCAATCAACCATTATCTAATGGAGGGTGTAGCTTTTCATTCCTCCCCTGACGACATTCCAAATCCTATGGTTGTGTTCCATTTGGATTTTAACAGTTTGCAGGGTGGCTGCATTTTAAGGAGAGGCTCGACAACAATTTGGTTAGGCCTCGGCACTGGCCTGAGTTTACCTTGCTACGATTTCCCTTCCTACCTTCCGAATCCGGTTCCTTAGTACTGGAAGCACGATTGTGTGAGTTCAAGTGGAGCTAGCATTGACCTACCTGCATTAATGTTTCCACTCCATCCCTCGAGGGTCGCTAATAACATTTTTCTTCCCCTTTATAGACAATTTCAAAATCATAATCCAATATCTGGAGCTACCCATTTTTGTTGTTCTGAACATAGTCTCTGTTCCAAGAAGTATTTAAGACTATCATGATTTGTTTCCGACCTTGAAGTGCCTATACCTATTAGGTAAGGACGCCTTCAATGCATGCCATGTAGTATTTCCATCATTTCCTCTCATAAATGTAATTTTGTGTAGATTCCTCTTTGAGTGGTCTAATTTCTCGTGCTAGGGGCCTTCCTCTTGCATTACTAGGACAACACCAATTCCATTTCATGAGGCATCACATCTATAATAAAGGTTTTTGTGAAGTTTGAGTGGTCAAGATAGGATCTTTACACATCACCTCTTTGGGTTGTTCAAAAGCTTTAGTTGCTCTGGAGTCCATGAAAAATGTGCATCCCCTTTAGTTAGTTTCCTAAAGGTGTTGTTATTCTTCCATAGTTCACAACAAACTTTATGTGGGTAGTAACCTTTCAAACCCAAAAATCCTCCTCTAAGATTCTTTTTATTGTTTTGGGAATTGGCTACCCATCATGGCTCCTATTGTTAGGGTCTACCTTGACACCTTCAAGGAGATACAATATGACCCAAATAATCTACCTCCTCTTACTCCAAAGAAACATTTGGATGGTTTGGCATATAGTTGTTCTTTAGTAGTTGTAGCACCTTTGTCACATGTCACACATGATCCTCCTAATACTTTCTATAGATTAGTATATCACATGTAAATACTAACACAAATTTTCAAGGAAGGGCTTGAAATGGAATTCATCAACCCTTGAATGTGGAAGGTGCATTTAAGGGCCAGGAAAGCATGACCAAAATTATAATGGCCATGAGTTCATACTGCTATTTTTGGGATATCTTCCTTCATTCTCATATGATGATACACCGAATCTAAGATCCAATTTTGTGAAATAGATTTCTCCATGTAGTTCATCTAACAATTCATCAATGATGGAATGGGAAACTTATCATTAATAGTGATCTTGTTGAACTCTCTATAACTGACACATATGCTATGAGATATCTTTCTTTGAATACCATTACCACTAGTAAAGAGTAAGAACTTTGTCTAGGTATAATAATGCTATCCCTCTAACATTTATTCAACCATGCATTCAATTTCACTCTTCATGTAAGGTTATCCTCAGATGTATTCTGATGTTAGGAGGAACACTCCCAAGAATTAGGTGAATTTCATGATCATGATTTCGGAAAGTGGGTGGAATACCTTGGGAATATCTTCAAATACTTTGGAATGCTTATCAATGATCCTTTGAGATCTTGAGGAATAGATGGTTTAGATATTTGAACATCTAGTGAGCAGCTAGTTGTGAATAACTTGATGCCCCCTTTTCAATAATTTTTCATGTTATACTTGACAATTCACTAAGTTCTCTCTGATAATTTTAACTCAATTTTTCCCTTCCAAAAAGTTCTTGAAAATTAAAAGCCATTGTTCCTAATGATTGTAACCATCGTGATTCCTAGTACAACATCTGCACCACCCTTGGTTATAGAAATCATTGGACTAGTCACTACATATTCCCCATAGTAAGATTGATCTTATTGCATTTTCTTTGAGCAATTGATAGTTCCTCCATCCTGTAATCATTATTTGAAACTCTAGTGCTAGATATACAAAGCAATTGAGATCTTTATTAATTTATAGTGAATGAAATTATGAGTACCGGCCAAAAATCAATTATGACTATTACCTTTTCTTTTTGATGTATCCTCTGATCTTGATGGTTTGAGGAGTGCTAATACCAACCAATGCATTACACAATACCATGGGAGTCAACTCTTCGGGACAAAATTGCTCTATGTTTTCATCTTGAGATGGTTCTTGTTCTTCTCTCTTCTCTTCTTCACAATCCATGTAGAATAATTCTTCCCACCACACTTAAGGTCCCTATTGTACCTCTGTTGTCACACCAAAAGCATAAACCTTTTTCTTTCTTTCCAATTGTTGAGTGTCAACCTTGTAGCTCTGAGGTGTTTTAGGAGAAGGAGCATTGTTCTCTATAGATGTTAGGATTGGTCCTTTTAGTAGACATAGCCATGTTTTTACTTTCAACATTTCTTGCCAACACCTTAAATGCATTCTCCAATGATTTGGGTTCTAAAGGAACCCTCATGTTGAATGTTATCCTTTAAAGTTCCTAAGGAAACATCAATCATGCTCATCCTGAATATCGCCACTTTATATTCAATCTTTGAAGTTATCAATGTGCTCTATAACATAACCCTTTTGATTGATATTTATCAATTACAAAGAAGGTATTGTCTTTTGTATCCTCATAGTGTGCTATCATTTCTCCATGAAAAATGTCCAAGTGACGATTGATTTGCGAGAACAAATCCATTTGTACCATACAAATTGATTAGGTCTCTAAATATAAAGAAGCAATTTTGTACCTTTTGTGTATGTAGTACATTATGGAGATCAAAGAATTGTCTCATCTGAAGTATCTATGTGATTGGGTCCTTTTCATCAAACTTCCTCACATATTAATCTTAGGAACGTAGTTGGTCTTCGCTAAAACCAGTTGGAGTTTCTCCATTCTTGATCTAATCTTCCTTTGTGTCCCTCAATCATGAATTTCATGGGATGCATTTTCACTTTCAGGTGTCTTCTCTGTTATGAAATTTTTCAATACTTCCATGATCTCCCCTTTTAAACCATCCATCTTAGTATCCAACTTAGCTTCCATTGAATCCATCTTAGTATCCAACTTAGCTTCCATTGAATCCATCTTTTTTTGTAGTTGATTTATGTCCCTATTCATTTCTTCACCTTCATCAAGAGTCCAAGTAGGATTTCCTGGAGGCTTATTTCGTGTAGAAGTTCCCTTTTTTGGTGGCATGTTGGCCAAGTATCACTTTTGAACCTTGATTTTGAGGCGATTCTGCTAGATAATATTTCTTCTATTGTATCTCCCAAGTTTTAGCCCTTTTGGGTATGAAAATTTCTTTTATGTAGTTCTATGATGTTTATTCTCTGCAATGCCATAGGTCTGATCAAAATTGGATGTGTCAAGTGGAATTTATGGTAACTTTCCAATTTTTGTCCTTTCTATGAGATCTCACTTGTATAGCGTGCCCCACACAAAATAATTGATATAAAATTCTGAAACTTGCACTAGAAATACTACAGGTTGTCCAAAATATAAAGAAACTAGTCCCACTCAATTTGGATACTCTAGGAAGAAGTTATGATTGTTTTACCTGGAACACCTTCTTGAGACTAGTCAATAGGACTAATCAGATACCCTATCTTACATAGGGTTTATCTACAAATTTAGGATGACCCAGAAGCTAAATGTTTTACCACAGATACCTTACTATTTTTTGTAAATAGCCTCCATAGGTCAGGGTCTGAAACATTACAGAAAAATTTTTATAGCGAAAATTCCGCAATGACTCAGTTCAAGATGATTCTAGAACCCTATCTTGTACAGGATGTATCTCTGAAAGTATAAGGCCCATGGAGATGAATTTTGAACCCAACGTACCTTGATCCATCTTCTAAATATCCTCCAATACGTTCCTTCTGAAATGTTTTAGAAAACAAGTTATAGCTAAAATTCCAAGGTGTCTCAGATGTAGCAGCGAAACCCCAAGACCTTGAGCTTTGATACCATATGTTAAGAACCAAATATCAATATAGCATAGAAAAAACTCAGAAAAAGTACTCAACACCTTGAAAAAGAGATAATTTCAGATAATAATCCTCTTCAAGGGGGAAACCTCCTTTTACCCCACTTAAATGTTCAATTACAAGATGATTCAAAATGGAAATGTCTCCTTGGTATATATAGGAGACTAGGAGGTATAATTACAACTAATGGCCTAAAGCCGACATAAATAAAATAACATTACTAATATAATATGCCCCAATTAAGTGGTAATTATCCAATATTAGGGCTTAACATATAACCCCATCCTCTTCTTCCTAGCTAGGACAAACTTGGGCCCCCTCTCCTATTTACATTGGCCATCCACCACACACAATAAGTAAGAAGTGAAACACCTACTTTCGGTGCCCATGGCATGGGGGAAATGCTTGTAAAAATTGGGTCACTCATAGTGCCCACTAGAACTGCAATCAAACCAATCATAGGTGTACCACCCATGCATGGACTAATCACCCTTTCCCATTTTGTGATCTCTATGGTCACACATCCTATCACTTCCTTACACTGACTCTAGAGTCAGTCCAAACAGTTCGTTTGGAGCTCACGTAGCACCATAAACTTAGTAGTTCTCCTTACACTAATTTGATGTGCCACCTCCCCCATCATGCACCCATTTCTCCATCAGGTGAGTTTCCATGCACATTAACATCATTTGTTACCCCTTGTTGACGATTAAAATCGCAACGATGAATTTTGCCCGCAAAGGGTTGCTAAAAACGCTATTATTTAATTATGATAGTAATATAATACTATTAGGTGGGACCCCATTGTAGACTAGAGGTGCAAGGATAGATATATGAAACATATGTTTCCATTGTTATGATGTTAACTACATGGTCCTACCTTTTTTATGATGCAGTTTGGTTGCATTTGGTGTGATAATGAGTGCTTAATGCATGTTGTTGGTAATAATTTGCGACACAAAACAATTTTTTGGTTATGAGGATCATGTTAGTTATAGTTTCTATGTTATAACCTTGTTACTAATTCTTATGTTGATTACTTAGCCACATATATACAAGGTATACTTAATGGTAGCATGATCAAAACAAGGGAAATTATGGAAAGGTTATATAGTTCAAACAAAAGAAAGAAACCGTGTATTAGTCCTTGAGCTATAACAAAAAGTTGCATGCAAATTTCGAATGGAAGAATTAATGGGTACAAGTGTTAGTCCTAACTATTATACTATGGTTTGATAATGGGCTATGAAAATTTCATTAATGTCGAATGGAGGTGCACATAGAAATGTGGATATGATTTGATTTATTGTATGGAGTTATGTAAGGGGTTAACGTATGAAATAGTTCAGGTGGCGCACTGTGCAATAGATATGGTCTCAAATCTTACGATGGTTTGGCATTGCTTATGCATTGGTTATATGTTTTTATTTATTGGTGGGTGTTATGCTTATTGATATGTCTTGTAATTCGAATTGAATGTCGCCAGGTGATGGAAGCGATGTGCATTTACTGCACACCACTCCAAACCTTCCATATCCCCAGTCACCCTTAGCATTGTTCCATTGTTTCAATTTCTCTCAGTTGGTTATGACACTCCACGTTTTCAGTTTTTTTTGCAAGGGAAAGCTTGGCCAACTCATCATTTAAGAATTTCCCCATAGGTATGGTTATTTTCTCTCCATCCTTGAAGTATTCTCTATTTTATGAACCAAATGGTGGCTCAATGATGCTTGGATTCTATGTGTTCTTAAGATTTTCGACCGTGTGTAAATGTGGTGTTATGGCTCTCCATGATGATGGTAAAATGTTGGAAATTGCAAGCAAAGGAATGGGTGTTATTAACTTGTGTGTTAGTTTTTTGCTTGGTAAATGTAGTTTTATTACGAGTCTCTATGGAATAATAAGTGACAGTGGTGCAATAAGAATCTAGGTTTGATGATTGAGGGTTTTTGTTCTGTGTATCACTGTCTATTAACTCATTTCCCTCTCTATTGTTGTGGTAATCCTTACCCAGTTGCAGAGAAATTTCCAATAGTGGTGTTTTTTTTTCTTCAAACCCAAGTTGTGGTTAGTAGCTCGTTCCTATTTCCTTTTCACTAAAAGAGGCCCAATATCCAGTCTTGGTTTACCCCGAATGTTAATACAATCCTGTGTGGATATTGGATTGATACAAGTTATATCTCGACAGTTTTTCAAAAGAATGTGTGTGTCCTCACTATTGTTGTTGTCAAACGTTATTAACCTCATGGGTGATTGGAAAGATATATTGTCTCATTGTGTTTGGATAACCACCATTGTTAAGTTAACCCTAGTCTCTTCTCTACAAGTGTTAGATGCACCTGTGTGCACTGGGGTATTTTACCCAAATTGCCTTTGTCTCTCCTTGGGTGTTAACTATTGGTTACATCAAGGGATTGGAGTAATAAGTCAAAGGAATGTGTGGCTCACTATTGTTTCATTTCAAAATTGTTTTTTGTCCTATTGTTGATGATTAAATGGATATAAGTATTGGAACACCGTCAACTCTCTGTGTTTTTGCTTAAAAGATAAATAGGTGTTGCCTCCCTACATTTGATTTTTGACAGATTCAACTCATCCTCTAACCGTCTCTGCTCTCCTCAAGCACATTATGAAGTTTTTCAAGTGTCGTGTTATCAATTAATGACTGTGGAAATTTAAGGAGACTTTCTCTCTCGTTTATAAACCCATCCCTTTTGGTCGAATATCTGTGAGGTCCCTCTGTGATGAAATTTTTTAAACAAATCAAAAAGGGAAAGGCATGGTTGCATATAGTCGATGGATGTATTTCTATTCATTATGGTTTGATCACTATGTTTTAACCAACTTCGTCTTGATTGCATAAGAAAACACCTGGATGAATTTTATCAAGCCCGAACAGGGTTCTAGCAAGTTTAAAAAAAAGGTGTCTGTGTGTCAGTTTAGTTCCGTTCACTTCATATATGATATAGTTATATTGAAATCATTGTGTAGAATACCAATTGTTTAAAAAACAAGTTATATATGTTGATATCAATCTTAGGGTTTGTGTTTGGATTCTTGTTGTTTCAATTCAAGATTTTTTCGATTGATTGATTAAAGTCCTATGTATGATCAGGCATGCTTTTAAGTTTGTCCATGTTTTTGAAAATACACCTTTGTACATTTTAATTGGGCTCGATTGTTGATTTGTGAATAGTGACTGCTGATTGCTTATCATGGTGCACTATTGATTATTAGGGATAGATGTTGAGTATATTGTTGTGCATGTTTTGATTATTTTTAAAAAAGAAGAAGGGATCAATGTTATAATAAACAATATTGTTGAATGGAAAAAGGTTTTATAACTTATGAATGCACAGACTATTAAAATTAAGGATTTATGGAAAATTTAATTGCTATTGAGACAACAAGCAATTTTGTATACAATTGAGGAACAGTGAATGTTGGTCTTGGAAGTGGATGTTTTTTTTGGATTAATTTTGAAAAAAGTTATGATTGTATGATTTATTTAATTTGTTTTATGAATAGTATCCATCAAATTCCGTACCATTTTCTCACTTTTTTTCTCAATACAAATATCCTCACAATCCCAGATTCATTTTGCACACCATGTTCTTAAAATTAAATTAAGACTTTGTATTACAGTGATTATAAAATAACACAGAGATGGCTCACAACTGATATGATTTGGTTATTGTTGCACAGTCGATTGTTCAATTATGGTTGAGAAGTAATCATGTTCTTACTCCCTTTCATTTTCTCACTTTGTTATTCAATACAATTCCCTCATATATACCAGAACCCTAATTCAACCCCTTCTCAATGACAATTATTGAATGAATTTTACGGATTGGATTGCATGGGTCTGATGTGATTGTTGACCCAAACTTTGTTTCATATTAAGAGATGGAATGTATGGTTTGTTTAAGAAGCTAGTTTCTAATAAACGTTGTATACAATATGAGATTCTTCAGTAAAGGAAGTCATGGCCAAAATAACAGGGGTAGAGGGAATTGGAACAGAGGGCCTAGAAGGCCAAGATTCTCAATACATTTTGATGCAAATCCTCAAGAGTTAAACTAGCTCTTCCAATATGGATTTTTCAATTGGATTGGACAAGGGGTAGTCCAACCTAGACTGGAGAGGCCTTCCTTCCAACCCCAACATGTCCTTGGTATCCATGTGCCCTCTCATATTTCATTGCAACCTGAAGTCTCTGAGAATCATGGATGGAAGGAGAATGTTCACCCAACAGTCTCCTAACATCGTGGCTATCCAAATTTGTCTCTACTTGCTCCTCCTCCGCCTGCTATCCAAAATGTCTAGATTTTGCCTGCACACTCACTCGTACAGTCCTCCCATGCAAGGAAAAGACTCAAAACTAAAGCCCACCATATGCATGATAAAGGAAAAGTTGTTGTTTCCCCCTCCTCCCCCTCAAGTGATTCAACCAAATCTGTTTCATTCTGCATGCACTTGAGAGATATTTTTTCTCATGTCATTAGTGATATCAAACCTAAAGGATATACATAGCCTAAGGATAATTCAAAGAAGTCAAAAGGAGATAGAAGCAACAAAGTGAAAATTTCCTCTCAAAGTGAAAAATATGGTTTTTGACTTTATTTTATTATTGTTTTATTGAGGACAATGGACTACTGAAGGTTTTGGACAACATACTATTTTTTGGATATTTTGGATATTAAATGTTTGGATATGATTTGAAATATTATTGATTTTTAATTTTCAAATTATGAAAATGTTTATGATATCCACAAGGAGGGATGTGTCTAATTTATTGTCTAGTTATGTTTATTTTTGTTAAAGAAATTAAAGGGAGTTACAAGGGGTCCCACCTACTAGTTATTATTTATTAAAAGACCCTTATTATTATTATTATTAATTATTCCCCTAAACTAAAAGTTAGCTAAGTTTTTGTTAACTTAACTAAATGAAGTGGTTGAACTACTTCAACTAATTTGGAATGTATAAAATCCAAATGAAGAGGAAGAAAAAGGGGAGAATAGAAGGAGACAGATACTAAGGTTTTCTCTTGAGTTTTATTTAGATAGTTCAGTTTTCATTCATTCTTCAATTCATTAAAAGCCTAATTCTCTTTTATGACAGCAGGGTCCTATTGTAGACAACACGATTCAAAGTTGAATTACATCATTCATACACTTGTTTTCAGAGGTATTGATCTATCTTTGATATTTTGTGTATACTTGTTTGTTTATGAATTAAATTTCATGACTAATAAATGATATTTTGTAGAGTTGGGTGGGCAACAATCTCTGGCAAGCTGATCCAGATTTGTATGTTCATTATTTACTTCCTATCAGAGTCATTTTGTATGGTTTTCATCGAGGATATCTAAGTTTGACTTTGTTCCAAACTCCCTCGGGGATTTTTGTAAAGAGAACGATTCTTTTGATTTCTTGGAATGAAATAAGAGATTGCTATTATGTCTCATATGTGTTGATATGTTTCTTGGTATTTTTTCTTTTGTCTCCACATTTACCTTTTGCATCTATATTATTCAGAAAATGGTATAAAAATGTTATACTTTCTTGCAACAATCTTTTATTAAAAAATCAACCTAACCTCTTGTAATTGATAGTTATGGATTGGGAAAAACGTTTTGAGGCTATAAACATAGGGTAACGTTCTTGACTATCTTGCATTATCCAAGCAAGATCCGAAAATTCTTGAGTAAGATAATTTCATATATTTTCCTCAACTTTTATTTGGCGACCATACTGGGGAGATATTCAATATCTCTCTGGTGGATTATATGCTTGAATTTTATTGAATATATTTGTATTTAGGACATCTTTCCTTTGATTGTTTCTTTTCTTCATGACTGTACTTATTGCAAGGCAGCCCAATATTGAGCCTGGTCTTAAAGGTTAGACCAACATTGTTTTAAACTTGTTTAATACCATCTTAGAGACTGCCAATACTCGGGTTGAGCTTGAACGCTCATGGGAAGCAATTGAACAAGACATAATTGTCCAAGAACGTTGGGAAACTAGGCAAAGACAACCTAGGAATCATCTTTAACTTTCTTTTTCCTACAATTAGTTATTCTTTTCATGTCCTTAATGTCAGTGTTTCATTGAAACCTGCACAAGAGACCTAGCTAAATCATACACAAACAAAGATTATCAATAAAAGGAAGAGAGATACACAATGAAGAATGAGAATCAATGTATATTATAATCTATCAATGAGTGAGTGATCTTCACTCATATAGGCAATGACATCCTATAATTAAAAATGCATGCATACTAGTGATGGTCTAATATTAGAAAGTCTAAAATAGAACTAGTCAGTTAACTCCCACTGAACTAGTGTGCCAAAAATAGAAATTTCTCCAACAAACCCCCTAAACATCACTATGGAGTAAAAAATGAGTCTCATCTACTAGGCCATTTTAGGTACTCATGTACAATGCAACTAATGAACATTGAATAAAAATGAGGAAAGAGGGAAAACCATGTGGGAACAAAACCCCCCCTCAAAAGATAATGTATCAAAAGAAGAAAATGGCAGTTGTTAGGCAACTATCTTCTTCACTCCAAGACGATCCCGCAAAGTCTGAAACTTCTTCTCACTGAAAGTCTTCATGAAGACGTAGAAATATTTATGGATCTGATGAAGTCCTTTGGAAAACTGACTAGCCTTGTACCTCTTGATCCTGTGGGCCCATCTGCTCCTGAAAATATTCATTTCTGGTGAAAGTGGAACCAGATTCCAAGTCTGGTTTTGTAGGAGTGAGTCATACTCCTTCTTCATGGATGATTTTCATAATGGATTTCTCACAACCCTATTGTAGTTATGCATATCAGTAGATTGAGCCATATAGCAATGCATGATCATCGCAGGTTCTGAAGCTGAAAATACATGAGAAGGCTCCTCATGCTAAGATTGAGTCCTTTTCAAATCAGTGGATTCCCTCCAAGGTTGCCTCCTTCCTAAAGTGTGATCTGTGCCTTCTTGGGTATCTGCTGAAGCTTCGACATTGGCTTCTTATTTGGCTATACTACCTGCTTATTTCCATGTACAGAATCTGAGTGTATGGAATCATCTCTTATGTCTAAAACTGATGGAAGAACAAGAGTATATGCATGTTGCACTGGAGGTGCATACAAAGTACTCTCCTTATGTATAAGTAGAATAGAGGAGTCATCTTCGGAAAAAATAGTGAATTAATACAACCTTGACTTGTGATCCACCTCACCAATTGCAATGATGGAATTTCCATGCATGTCAATTACTAAAATTGAATCTGATGTAAATTCAACCTTTTTACCTTTCTTAGTGATATGATAAACTGAGAGCAGATTCATAGAAATCTTTGGAACATGTAGAACATTCTCAAAACTTCCATTGTGGAGTTTCACTCTCCCTTCTTCTGCTACTACTACTGGAGTATCATCCCCCATGAGAATAGGGAGACTTGAGCATGGACTCAAAGAAGAGAAAACTTCATCTTTTGCTTCCATATGATGGAATGCACCAGAATCTATAATCCATGAATCAGATGAAGAATTAATTGCAACCATGATGATTACCTTTCTTAAGAGTAGGATATTCTTCCTTATGCTTCTTGACTCCCTCTGGAATGAAGATTCCAAGGTTGTTCTGCTGAAGTGCCTGTGCCATAAGATCGATTTTTTTCTTCATGCTTGTGGATTCTTCATGATTTGGTTTATTGCAGTAATTGCACTGCTTTCCCTTCTTCTTCTTCTTGGAATCTGAAGAGTCTTTGGAACCTGAAGAATCATTAAAGGGTTTGAAATATCTCTCCTTCTCGTTTTGTTTGGATGACCCTTTTCCATCATGCATGGTGAGTGCATGTACTTTAGGATATTTCATGAGGCCCATCTGTTTGAGTTTTGTCTGCTCTTGTGTAAGAGACTCAATGAACTGAGACAACGTAGGCATTTTCCAATTTGTTCCAAAAATACATCTGCGAGAATGGAAATTGGAGACATATACAACATATTATGGTCCTAGCTTGGCCAAGATTGTTAGAATAATTAGTTTCTCTTGTGTAGACTTGTCAATACCACATTCACCCAAGCTCAAAATCAAATATTTAAATTTAGTAAATAAATCATGTATATTATCAACACTTTTAGGGTCTAAGGTATTCAACTCTACCTCAAGCATATGACCTCACATCTCATCATTCTTTCCAAAGAGTCCTTCCAAGGTGGTCCAGATCTCATTTGGAGTCTTGCATACGGCAACATGAAACCATAGATCAGTTGAGATTAACTCAAGAAGTAGTCTTGTGGCCTCATCCTTATAGTTCACCCATCTCATCTTCTCAATCGCTGATGTAGGTTCTGTTTCTGTCGCCATCATCAAATTATACAGTCCTTTCCTTATGAGTTGGAATTATTCCTTGGGATTCCAATCAAAATAATTGTATGGTGTAAGGATAACAGTTGAAAACCCACTTGCAAAATGGGTCGATTTACTTCTCACGTGGGTCGTTTCCTCAAAAAGTTAATATTTTGGGAGAAATCACTATAGAAAGGTATGACCATGGATTCATATCAGTTTCAGGAGGCTATCTTTTCACTTAATTTTTTATCAAAAGGTGAGGAATCTTGCCAAATGGTTGAAAGCCCACTTGCAGAATGGGTCGATTTACTTCTCATGTGGGTTGTTTCCTAAAAAACATAATATTTTGTGAGAAATCATTGTAGAAAGGTACGGGCACAGATTCGTATTAGTTTCAGGAGGGTATCTTGTGGCTTACATTCTGAGAAAATGGTGAGGAATCTCTCCAAACAGTTGAAAACCCACTTGCAGAATGGGTCGATTTACTTCTTACATGAGCCATTTCCTCAAAACATTAATACTTTTGGAGAAATAACTATTGAAAGGTACGACCACAGATTTAGCTCACCGAAACTGTGATTTTCCTTATTCTTTGGCTTGTCTAGCTTGCTCCAAGTAGTGTAGCTATGATACCATGTCAGTGTTTCATGGAAACCTTCACAGGAGACCGAACTAAAGCATACACAAACAAAGCTTATCAATAAAACGAAGAGAGATACACAATGAAGAATGAGAATCAATGTATATTATAATCTATCAATGAGTGAGTGATCTTCACTCATATAGGCATTGACATCCTATAATTAGGAATGCATGCATAATAGTGATGGTCTAATATTAGAAAGTATAAAATAAAACTAGTCAGTTAACTCCCACTGAACTAGTGTTAGAAAAATAAAACTAGATCCATTATACTCCTGCCCAACTAGTGTTAACTTCTATTGAACTAGTGTGTCGAAAATGTAAATTTCTCCAACACTTAAACCCTCATATCTCTAGGAGAAGAAAAGGTTTTTCTACTGAGATTAATCAGATTTCTGAAACAAAGAAACATTGTTTTATCACCAAGCAAATTACTTCTTTAAGGAGAATTTTGTCCATCTTGAACCAGCTTTGTCTCTTTTCTCTCCCTACCTTTCATTCTAAAATGTATGCCTAGTGGTGGTCTCCGTGGCACCGGAGTTTCTTCATCTCATCCTTCAGCCTCGTCATTGATTGGTAGTTTGTATAGCCATCAAATTCCATTCCAATCAACTACAAACCCCGCCAAGGTCATTAAAAGTATGGTCTCTTCTAATTTGAGGAAGACACTACCATTACTCTGTGGCATGTTTCATCTCCACTAAATTTAGCACCTCCCACTCATCCTCTCCCAAAATTCAAAGAGCATCTCCCAAAATTTTATGAGAATAAAACACAATACTCTACTAATGAACACTTGGTGGCATTTTCAAATGCCTGTCATAACATAGGAGCCAATGACAATGACACTTGTATGCACTTATTTTTTAATTCCCTTGAAGGGAAGGCAACGAACGATTTCTTTGACCTTCCTCCTAATATTATTTCTACTTGGGAGGATTTAGTCTATTGGTTCAAATCTACCTATGTGAAATCCAAAATCCCATTCGAGCAGTTACGGGAATACAATAACATCACTTATAAAGATAGTGAAACTATCAAGTCTTTCAACTTATGTTTCACTAAGTTATACAACCAAATACCTGAACTCATTTGCCCTCAGAACCAAGCCTCTTTTATGCTTTATTATAATGCATTACCTTCCCCCTACCATCATAGGATTGAAGAAAAGGTGATTTATAACCTTGGTTCCGCTCTACATACTTGTTTAGAGTATGAAGAACAAATTGAAAGAACATGTCTTCCTAAGGGAGACTTAATTAAATAGACAGATATGTATGCCCTCTTACATCTTGTACAAGACATGAATAATTGAATGATAGCATATGAACGTAAAGGAAATTTCCCCTTTCTTACCCCTGGGGCTTCATCTTCTTCTTCACCACCTTTAAAGAATGTTAATGAAAATAACTTTCAACCTAAAGCTATCAGGGCTCGTAGTTGGTGTAACTTTTTCGAGGAACACCATGAGGAAAGTACATGTGAAGTAAAGAGGAGTGTCAGAGATAAAATCTTTGGTAAGACACTTGAAACTACCATTATTGTCCTAGACTTTGCAGAACCAGAGGATGTCATGATCATAAATACTAGGAATAAATCATATGCTCCAAAAGGAAAATATGATCCTCCTCGCACTTATTCTATCCCAAGGTCATCTTCACCAACTGCTACTATTTAGGTTTCTAAGGCTCTTCAAAGTCAAGGAACTACCTCTCCTCTTCCCTCTTCCAAATACAACATTCTAAATTAGTTGTCCGACATTAAAGAAGATGCTACCCTCCTAGACATGGTTGTCGTCCCTAAGCAATAGAAGCATCTGAAAAATTTCATGGAAGGAAAATCTTCCTTTGTAGCCATCCTCTCTAAAGGGGTAGATGAAGAGGATTCGTCTGTAAATATAGTAGGTGTACATAACTTTAGGCATTCTGTAAAAAAACCCCCATTTTATATTTTTGTAAATATTATGGAAGACGCTAATATTTCTGTAAATATTAGGTGTACATATCAGAACCAAATGTCGCTCAAAGTCTTTGATATCTAGATTTGTGCACAAGGTATGGAAGGTATTGGGGAACCCCAAAACTACTTGGCCCCTCTCTTGTCGTAGTGTGGTCCATCTCATGTACTGGTCCTCATAGTTGCCAACAAGGTAATATTGTTCTTTTATGCATCCACAAAAAAATCCCAAGTGGGCTCAGCCCCATATATTCCAGACTCCTCTATGGAAATTTTCTCGCAGTGCGTTTCCCACCAATGTTTTTCATGGGGGAGATATTTAAGGAGTGCGAAGGTGATATTTTCCCTGTCGAAAAAATTATGAACAGATAAATAACCTTCTAACATATTTAACCATTTGTTTAGGGAATCTGCATCTATCTGACATTCAAATAAGGGAATATCAAAATTAACCTATACCTTTAAAGGAGAGGTTCTTCCAAAGTGGTTTTTTGATGAATATGTTCCTGCTTCTATCGACAGGTGTTGAAGGATGTGGGAAAAATTCTCCGTCATTTCGTCCCTCTATCACATGAGAGCTTTCTCAAGAAACAGATTGATAGAATCGTCTTCTCCATAATTTTTCTTTTCTTCTGCCATGGAGGGTTTCTTGGGCATGCGAGAGATATTTTCTTCAATAGAAGCAATCTCGAGACCCAAATTTCTATTCTCGGACCTCGTCAGGCACATGCACTGAAAAAAACGATCAAGAGCAGCCTGCTCTGATACCACTGATTCAGATTATTTTCGGCACGAAATGAGAGTGGAGATATAATAAAGCAATATACAGAGATAACTCGGATATCCAATAATATAACAGAAATGTATCATAGATGCAACCATAAACATAGAGATAAAGTAATAAGCAATTTTGTATTAATGAACGAAAATGTACAAAGACTGTAAAAATACAGAGTGAAAGACTCGATAGAAATGTGGCAACTTATCTCTGAGAAGAGATGTGTCTTCTACTCGCATTCGCAAGAAGATGATTTTATAATGAGGCTCCAAATGTATTTTTATCATAAATAAAATCCAAAACCCTAACCCCAGAAGATGAAAATCGAACAGTTTTTTGGACCCCGTTTTCGGTAGTTTGGTGTATCAACTTCCCAGGGGCGTAACTTTGGCATACAATCTTCATTTGGGGCGCACGATAGCTCATTGGAAAGGTATCATTGAGGAGATTAATTTAGGGGGCTCAATAAGAACCTTCAACTATCATTGAGAATCTCAATCCCAAAACACCTTCATTTATTCCCTCAAAATGGCCCCGGAAGTTAAAAACTGTTAAAAATAGTAAATTACCAAAATTGCGAGAAAATTGTTTTGAGCCAGTTGGAAAAGGTGGGTGGCCTCTGATATCCACCTAGATTAGGACCGTTCATTGTTAGGAAATTTTTAGAAAAGGGTGCCTATCAACTGGTTGATTTCGAGGGTAACACTTTATCGGAGCCTATAAATGGGCTCTATCTTAAGAAGTATTACGCTTAGATCGATCTCATGAGTGTGAATTATTGTATATCATGTATAGTTTTACTAATACAATATTGTATTTTTTTCTTATGGATGTGTAGTTTATTGTGTTTATTTTCACTAGGGCACATGTCAAGTGAATATGAGGTCTATGTTGGGTTCATGGATGGTTCTAGCCGACACACTCGAAGGCTTTCTTCCATAGATTGGGTGAACTTTACACCTTTTGGTCAGTTGATGTCTTCTGAAGGTATTTGTCTGGGAAAAGAAACCAATAATGTTTCCAATTATAGTTCCATAATAGAATTACGACGTGATGTCTTGTCACATTGTATTTCTCACCAAGGGGTTTATCTAGATGCTCAATTGGTCATGTCTTAGTTAAATGGAGTATACCATGTCTACGATCCCACCCTTCACTGACGATTCCTTAAGGTACGTATATTAGACCACTATTTTTATTATATTAATTATATTCATATTCCTAGGAGATATAATCAACTAAATGATACATTGGCTAATCAAGTATTAGATTGGCATATTTCTCACACATAAAAGTAAAAATTACACACATACACGCACACGTAAATACATTTGTACAAAATGTTTATCCATAAGGAAAACAATATGTATATATAATAATGTTTCCAAAAATAATGTCATAAGTACAAAAGTGGGCCTTAAAGCCTCAAACATAGGTTGTATACATCATTGGGATCAATCCCTCAATATATAATAGAGTACAAAAGGTGCCCTCGACACATATGCGGTCCAGTACTAACTATGGCCTAGGCCTGTTGGCCCTAGTATAATGAACCACAACATTCATAAGATGTTGGAACAACTAAATCCAAGTCTTGGGTACCCCTACAACATGTGGCTACATGGCTAGGGGAACATCCTCTATCTCTGCCATCAACACTGCATGAGTGAGAGCTGTCAGGTTCTTGTTTACTCATCGCAGTACTCTCTCAACCTCTCTATATGGTAGTCCTCTTGTAGCTATTGGTCATTTTTTTGTTGTTGGTCTAAAATCTACTCGAGGACGATGCCTGGTCTGGGTGAAATCATCCAGTCACACTGGTCCCACATCTACATATAACAGATCTTTGAGCTAGTACCTTGACATTACCATAAAAATGATAACATTTAAAAACTTAAAAAATAATAATAATAATAATAATTTTAAAATGTGTTTACCTATATCTTTGTTCTCCTCACCAAGGGGCATAGGAATATCAGGATCCCTCAAGAAACTGATCCATGTGTAGGGGTATTCCTCGATCATAGGAATCTGACGGGCCCACCAGTAAAAAACATTACCATGAAAAGATTCTTGTACTCTCCCTGCACCCTGTCGAGGTAATAAATCTTCCCACCTACATAATGTTGGAAAGGGGGAAATATGGCCTCGTACTATCTCCCTCAGGATAAGGCTTGACACTCTCTCAAAAAAAAGTGCACAACACGCTCCCAAACCCGAAGTTATTGTTCATTCTTCTTCATCAGTCGATCAAGTGTTTTTTCATGTATGTGAGCATTGTAGTGGTCCAGTAAAAAATAGTGGCATCTAGACATTGAGATGCACAATGAATATATGCATGTGAATCCTAATGAGTTGTTGTGGGTCTCGTGATCCACCCAATCATGTAGAGTGTTATCCGAATATTGAGGCTTGTGATCTTGTGAATTGGCACCTGAGATCTTAGTTTCTTAGTTCCATCCTTGCTGTAAGGTAGCTAGAGAGGTAGTGGGGGGGGCCAGAGGGCCCATAGTGATAATAGTGGAGGTCATTCAATGTAAGGTGGACTAGGTCCTCTATTTTATTAAATAAGACCCACTATGGTAGTTAGATATAATAAATGGGTAATTAGATATAATAAATGTAAGAGGACTTCTTAGAAGGTTCTACCTCTAGAAGATTCCTCCTCTAGAATGTTCTTAGGTGATGGTAGCACTATATAAAAGGGGTTCAAGCAATGTAATGAGACATGAAGAGAAGTATTGTATTTGGAGCTGAATCTCATTAGGAGGTTGCCCCCTCGAAGAGGCAAGTGAACAGGAGAGGATCCCTTCCATAATAGGATCCATTGTATGGTGTTGCCCTACCCCAAGGGTTTGATATAATAAAGTTGTGATTTTTTATATTTTTATTCTATATCTGTTGTGGTGCTTTTGTATTCAATATTGGGTTCTTAACAATTGGTATCAAAGCACTTTCCTTGGCCAAAGAAGGGAAGATTTGTTTTCTCTTTTTGCAGAATTTTTTTTTTTTAGGGAAGAAAAAGAGGGTGGCGCACTTCATGTTCAGATATAAAGTTTTATGAGATGAATTTGGCAAAACAAATTGGATATTTGAATTCCTCTCGGAAAAATACCCAATTTCAAAAAACAAATCAGCCGAAACAAAGTTCGGGAAGTAAAGTTATGAGCATTTTAAATTCAGCAGTTTTTCAGGGTTTTTCCGGAAAAAGCCGCAATTTTCTGTCGTAACTTATTGTTCTATTTTGGGGGGGTTTTCATAGCAAGATGTATTTTACAGGGAAATGTGATCGACCTAGTATTGAATCATTCATTAAAGAAAGAAAATCAGCATGGGAAGATACTTGGCCCCATTGGGTAGCTCTCAAATTGCAAGGTGATGCTGCCATTTGGTGGAAATCGCTTGATTATAAGGAGATGATGAGACTTTCCAATGAAGAAATTGAAAAAATATTGTTAGACAAGT
>SNQJ01S0056774.1:35195-48248 GCA_010110895.2 Picea sitchensis | reverse complement strand
GCTAGTAATAATCAATAGAAAATTTCATTGTTGCTCCACAGGAAGAATCGACACGTAATAATATTCAAAGGACATTTTTATTACTGTTCCATAGGAATAATAAAACATAGTAAAATAATATTCAATTAGACATTTTGTTGCAGTGCTACAAGAATAAATAAAATACAGGTAAATAAATTCAAATGGTCTTTTGTTGCAGAGCTATAGGAAACAAATTTTATGCAAATGAAAACTACTTTGGGCGAAACATGAAGCCATACCATTAAAAAAAACACAGATCATACAGATCTGAATCTTATAAAACAACATATGTATACTGACGTTCAAGGCCATGGCAACGATGATGAGTATGTCCTACAATCAGAATTACAATTCACAACTATTGTCCAAAATTTCAACTCAACCTTCTCTATTATAGATAATCATATAAAGAAAATTCAACTACTTTTTCAATACAAATTTACACATGCGTACCATAGCCGAAGGTGAAGAATCAAAAATGGTTGTCCCACGCTTGCGCTTAGTCCAACTCCTGATTGCCAACCGTTGAGAACTCACTGGTGTAAATGTATTTAACCTGCACAGAATATATCTAGCTAAACAATGATACACACATTTGCAAAGAGAAAAGCAGAAAGAAGAAGAATGAGAGAAAGAATGAAAGAATTATCATTAACCATTATGAATAATGAATCATTTACACACGATATACTTTGTATAATTCAATGAGTACACACTGGAGGAGACCCAATGCACCATAGTGGTGGTCTAGAGTGATTTGGACACACACCAACAGTTACAGGAGTGAACCGCCACCTAGTCTAGTCTCTCAGGCAATTACGAGAGTGAATTGCCACTTAGTTGAGTTAACTAGTCAACTAGTCTTCAGTTAACTGACTTAACAAAGAGTAGTGAGGAGTTAACTCAGGGAATCAAGGGTAATGCTACAATATGGTGATGATACCAAGGCAATGTCTAATTAGCATGGTGATTATCCCAATGTTTCATGGTGACAAAACCAATTCAGCATCTAAACTCAACTCAACTTGTCAAACTAAAGTGTCAACTAAAAGAGAATATTCTCCAGGTGGAATATTATCCCATAAAATATAGGAGATTGTGTAATGACTAATTATGACTAATAAACATGGAAAAATCTTAGGAAAAATAAATCCTAGGTGTGTGTGTGAAGTAACTCCAACACCCCCCCTGAACATCACTATGGTGAAAATAAAGAATGGATCTCGAAAACGAGGCCATGTTAGGTACCCAAATACAAAAGATACACTAAAATAAAGTGAGGAAACAGGGAAAACCTTAGGGGAAATCCCCCCCCCCCTCAAGGTACAATGTATGTAAAAAGAATAACTACAGTTGTTAGGCAACTGTGTCCTTCACTCCAAAACGACTTAGCAGAGAATGGAACGTCTGCTTAGTGAAGGTCTTGGTGAAGATGTTTGTCGTTTGTTCTGCTAAAGGACAGAACTGTAAGTCGATGATCCCATCGTGTACTAAGTCCTGGATGTAGTGCATGTGGATATCGATGTGCTTCGTCCACTACCTCTGAACTAGATCTCTGTAGAACTTCAGAGTTCTCTGGTTCTCACACCAGATGACGATCGGTCGATGAAACTGAATGCCCAACTCAGTGAGAAAATGTTGTAGCCACATATCTTGAATGGTTATGTTAACTACCCCTTTGTACTCTGCCTCGGTTGAAGATAGAGAAATGGTAATTTGCTTCTTACTCCACCAAAAAATAGGCCTCGAACCAAGACTAAGTGAGTAACCAGATGTGGACCTGCAATCAGTGTTATCACCAACCCAGTCAAAATTAGTAAAACCGATGAGATCTAATGTAGAGTATACTACATAACGAATCCCAAAGGTGATGGTGCCCTATACGTATCGAAGGATACACTTTGCAGCCTTCCAATGTAGATCATGCAACTCCTACATGAACCTGGAAACTACACCAACTGCATATGAGAGGTCTAGTTTGGAGTGTGTGAGATACAACAAGCTCCCCACTAATTGTTTGTATAGTGTGTTGTCAACCAGTGGAGTCTCCCCGCCATCGTCAAGTTTGACTCCTGATAGGAAAGGAGTTGGAGCAGACTTGCAGTCTGTCATGTGAAATCTCTCAAGGAGATCTCGTACATACTTGGCCTGAGACAGTTTGATTCCTGATGCATCCTGATTGATCTTGAGTCCAAGGAAAAAGTGTAGTGGAACCATGTCCATCATCAAAAACATGTCATGTAGAATCCTCTTAACTGCAAAAATTGTTGAATTCGAGCAACCGGTGATCAACAAATCATCAGCATACATAACTAAAAGAAGAAGTGAATCAACCCTCCTGAGCATGTCGAAATTCGGGTCTGATTTACAACATACAAAGTTTTGTGACAACAAGTAGGAGTCCATCTTGGCATACCATGCCTTGGAGCCTGCTTGAGGCCATAAAGGGACTTCTTCAGTTGACATACCAAAGATGAGTCCTGCATAAATCCATAGGGATGATCCATGTAGATCTCCTCGGAGAGATCATTGTGAAGAAATGCATTCTTCACGTCCATCTAATGGAATTCCAATCCTTTGGCTAATGCAATGGCAAGTGCCAATCATATGGAATCCATCTTCACTACTGGAACGAAGGTATCATCATAGTCAATACCATGAACCTATTGAAATCCTTTGGCGACAAGCCCGGATTTGTATCTACTAATTTGTCCATCCACTGCGCTCATGGTCCTGTAGACTCATACGCATCTGACAAGTTTCCTCCCAGAATGAAGGGGAACCAAATACCAAGTTTAGTTCTCGAGGAGGGAGTTGTACTCCTCCTGCATGGAAGATTCCCAAAAATAATTTTCCAGCAGCCTTGCCATAATACTGTGGATATGAAGACTGAACCAAGAAAAGGTTCCTAGAGGGAAATGGTTCATTGGAAGTGAGTGCAACAAGAGGCTCCTCGAAATCAAATTGATTCCTCCTGGTGTCGGTTGGATCACCAACGAGATCCCCTGCATCTTGAAGAGTAGTATGTGCCCACTTAGGCCTCTTCTTTGGCTATCCAACTGCATCTGGATTCTCTAACTCTGCATCTGACTGTATTGACTTTGAATCTGAATCATCTGAGTCCTCTGAATTTGAACTCTCATATGAAGAAGAGTCGGCATGTGCATGCTCATCATCTTGTATAGGTGGAAGGATGAAGGTGTATGCATGCGACTGTTGAGGTGTATGCGAGACACTTTCCTTGAATTGGAAACTTTTCTCAATGATGAGTCGGTCCGAGGAAAGATCAATAATCCTATATCCCTTCACATTGTCGGGGTATCCAACAAAAATGCACTCAGTGCTATGTGGATCAAGTGCCTTCCTCTTTTTAGAGGGAATCTGGGCCCATGCACATGAACCGAAAATTCAAAAGTGGGTCACTTTCGGTGAGGCTTCTCCAAGCCTCATAGGGGGTCTTATCCTTGACAGATGTATGTGGAGATCTATTTTGGATGTATGTTTCACAATTAAGTGCTTCAACCCATAGTCTATGTGGTAGTGACTTTCCATGCAGCATGCAAGATGCCATATCCTTTAGAGATCTGTTTTTCCTCTCAACAACTCCATTTTGTTGTGGAGTATAGGGAACTGTGTGCTGCAACTGAATCCCTTCCTCATGAAAAAGATTATGGATATCATGATTTACATACTCTCCTTTGTTATCGGTTCAGAGGACCTTGATCTTCTTTCTGGACTATGTCTCTACCAGGGATTTGAAATCTTTGAGGTGTTGAAAGACCTTAGATTTTTTCCTTAGAAAGTAGATCCATCTAAAATGTGAGAAATCATCAACAAAAATGAGAACAAAGCTCGCTTTGTTGATCAATGGATGTGGAAAAGGACCCATAAGGTCACTGTGGGTCAGATCTAAAGGTGAATAGGCTCTTTGAGACTTTCCCTTATCGAATTTCTCTTGAGGATGTTTCCCGAGAACACAACCCTCACACACTCCCTTGGATAAATGGATGTCTGGTAGACCATCAACCAATATGTGCTTGTTGATTTATTGCATGTATCTGAAATTCAAATGTCCAAACATTTCGTTCCATATCCTACTACTTTCATCAGCATGAGTAAGTAGTAAAGCATAATCAAGTTCAATGAATTCAGAAAATGATACAATCTAGACTGATGATTTACCTCACTGGTAGCAACCCTGAAGTTGGTTTGCATGTCGTATGTGTCCATGAAATTTGGTGTGAATATGAATTTCTTTCCGGTTCTGTAATTAGTCATCTAATACATGGACAAAAGGTTGACAGAAAGTTTGGGAATGTGCAACACATTCTCGAAGCTTCTGTTGGTGAGTTCAATCCTTCCTTTGCTGGTGACTTCGACAAAAGAATTGTTCCCCATCACAATAAGATGACCTTTGCATGCATCCAATAAAGAATATACTACTTTTGATGCAGCCATATGATTTGATGCTCCTGAATCAATGATCCAAACATCAGGAGAGGAGTTGATGGAAATCAATGCATGACTAGAATTGTCTTTCTTCGGATTCAGATCTTCTGGCTTCTTATTCTTGGCACCCTCGGGGATGCAATCTCTAAGGTTGTTTTTCTAAAGTATTTGAGACATCAGATATTTTTTTTTTTGCATGCATGCAGATTTTGAATGGAATCCTTTGTGACAGTATGTGCATTTCTCCCCTTTTCTTCCCTTTTCCCCTTTGGATCCAGAGGCATCGGTGAAGGGTTTTGTGAATACTCTTCCTTCTTCGAATGTGCATGAGATTTCCATTTATATTTCTGATATTTGTGGCTTCCATCATGCACAGTGAGTGCATGTGCCCTTGGGCCTTTGATTGTTCCCATGTTGATGAACTTGGTTTTCTCTTGTGTCAGGGATTCGATAAAGTCCTCAAGATAAGGCATCTTCTAGGTGGCTCCAAAGGTGAATCTGACAAAATGGAATGTGGATACGAATACAGAGAATTCAAGACCAATCTTGGAGAGAATGGTGAGAACCATTTGTTTCTTCTCCTTCAATTTATCAACCTCGCAAGCTTTGAGTTGCGACAACAAATCCTTGAATTTTGTAAAGAAATCTTGGATATTGTCGAAGGTGTTTGGATCTAATGTGAGCAGCTCCACCTCCATAATGTGTCCCCTCATCTCATCCTATTTTCCAAATATCCCTTCCAAGGTGGTCCAATATTTATTGGGAGTCTTACAAGAAGATATATGAAAAAGGAGATCAGGAGAAATAAGACTGCAAATTGTTCTGAATGCCTCATCCATGCGATTTAAGTACTTGGATTTTTCTATGGTTGATGTTGGTTTTGTATCTATATTCAAGTTTAACCTGTACAACCCTCTAGTTTGGATATGTATGGATATTTAATCGTTCCATGCAAAATAGTTGTAAGGTTTAAGAATGAAATCTTTTTGGAAATCCATCTTTCCACTGTCTTCAATCTTTTGTACCTGCAAAACAATTTGGCGTAGATTTTTCTTATCATTTTGTCGGCTCTGATACCATATCAATGTGTTGAACCTACACATAATAGATCTACCTAAACAATGATACATGCATTTTCAGAGAGAAAAGGAGAAAGAAGAAGAAGGAGAGAAAGAATGAAAGAATTATCATTAACCGTTGTGAAAAATGAATAATTTCCACATGACATACTTTGTATAACTCAATGAGTGCGCACTGGAGGAGAACCAATGCGCTATAGTGGTGGTCTAGCATGATCTGGACACACACCAACAGTTATGGGAGTGAAATTCCACCTAGTCTAGTCTCTCAGGCAGTTACTGGAGTGAACTGCTACTTAGTTGAGTTAACTAGTCAACTAGTCTTCAATTAACTGACTCAAGCGAGAGTAGTGAGGATTTAAGTCAGGGAATCAAGGGTAATGCGCCACTCTAGTGATCATACCAAGGCAAGGTCGAATTACCATGGTGATGATCCCAATGTTTCATGGTGACAAAAACAATGCAACATCTAAACTCAAATCAATTAGTCAAACTGAACTGTCAACTAAAAGAGAATATTCTACAAGTGGAATATTCTCCCATAAAATATAGGAGACTGGATAATGACTAATTATAACTAATAAACAAGGAAAAACCTCAAGAAAAAAAAATCCTAGGTGTATGTAAAGTAACTCCAACAACTGGTACCTCCCAGGCAACGCTAGGGGTACTCTTCTTCCCCCTGAGCTCCCCGAGACGCAAAGGGTCCACGCTAACAACCAAAGAAAACCAGATCCCATATCGCATCGCAATATCGAGCTACCACTCATTATCTGAGCTAGGTATCCCAAATCCCACAAGAAAAATTCAGTCAAGACTAAAATCTGGCAGCATAACCTTATGCATACCAGACATGATCCCTTCTCCTCCTCCAACATTCCTTTTATAGATTTTTATTAGTGATTTGTTGCCAAAACCCTCATTAATTTCTATTTATAAAAATTTAATTAGGATAGACCTCCCTCGCACACATGTCACCCGGTCCCTTAATTGCACCAGAAATTCAATTAATTAATTAAGTCAATTTGCCTATTTCCCTCACCCACCTAAAAGCGTTCCTAAAAACGATCCTCAATGTCCCTTTATTCCCTTACATTCCTTTTAATGAATGATGTCTTTATTAAATCTTAGTTGAGTTCGAAATTAGAAAGTTCTATGGGCTAGATTCCCTCCTATGTTCCACATCACTTTTGTCTTTAAGTTTCCCCTTTTTATCTAAGTTCAAAATTACCAAGTTTACACACAAACAACAAATTACCTTTTTAAAAATTTAATCCTTCATTAAAATTTTAATTTAATTATTTATGTTTGAATTTTCTTCATCCCCCCTTGGTTAAATGCCCTTTTAGTTTTTTTTTTGTTCATGTGCCCTACTTATACCTAGGCTTTTAAGTTCATTGGGCTTAGCAAAAAAATTTAAGGGAATTTATGATTATTAATCTTTACTTACGCAACATTCATTTTAGGGCTGACCAAGTCCTAAGGTGAGATAGTTTTCTAGGTACTAAGTTCAATAACTTAACATTGTTAAAATCGTGATGTGCCCTTCAAGACGCACTATGTGCTCAGAGGGTGCCACTCGCCTGCATTCATGTTTTATTTACACGATGTTCCCTTCAAGACACATTACATGCTCCAAGGGTGCCACTCGCCTTTTGAATGAATTTTGGTAGACATCAAAACCCTAGAGGCAATACTCCATCAAGTGACCTTGTGGGAGACTAAGGGCCTATAAGGAATAAATATCCTTCCTTGTTGCACGCCCCTTAGAATCACCATGATCGACTGTCACAGTCTTCCCTCATGACATCGTGGATCTCTCAAACTAGGTAATCGTTAACCTACAGTTCAAGCCACGATGAGAGTGCTAGTAGGTTGTGGCAGGGTTGCTGCCACACCTCTCCCTCAATGTCTCTGGTTGTCATTCGTGACCCCTTTACTCAAATGTGAGTATGGTTAGGAAGCTATTGTCATACTGCATCCATCAACGAAACGTGTTAGTGATCAAAATAAACATCATAATCTAGTAGTCAGATGCCACATATGCAATATCAAAAACACTCAAACAATAACAGTCCACCCCCTGACTCGATCTGGAGTCCAAGGAGGTACATCGATGCCATCGGCATCCTTAATTGGTCCAGAGTCCTGCACACTCAAGAAAAACCATTCAATAGCACCTGTCAATATAAATATCATAAATAACCTATCATCAAATCCACAACATCATCATGATCCATAATCGAAATAGTCAATCATATAATGAACCGGATCACTTGCACGCAAGTGTCCTCAAATAATAAGTCCAATCAAGCGTGAGCAAGAGAAGGATGTTACATAAACCCCCTCTTGTTTTAAAATTTTTCCTGAAGTTTCATAGTATATAAGTGTCGAAATAAAATATCTCATAATATCTAAATGTCTAGTTATCAAACAAAAATGGAAACTGCTGACGCATTTCATATGCATCCTCCCAGGTCGCCGAGTGAAGACTCTAGTTGTCCCTATGGACCTTGACCTGATCTACTGTTTGATGTCGTAGTTGTCGAATGCGATGGTCTAGAATGTGAATTGGCTCCGCCTTCAGTGCAACCTCGTATGATACCTACAAGGAACTCATGTCAATCATATGTGTAGGATCACTAACATAATGTCTCAAAATAGATACGTGAAAAACATCGTGCATACACCTTAAAGAATTAGGCAAGGCTAGTTGATAGGCCACATGACTCTTCATTTCCACAACCTCAAAGGGTCCCACGAAACTAGGAGAGATTTTATCACCCTTTCCAAACTTGATCAAACTCTTGTGCGGTTTCACCCACAAGAAGACTCGATCACCAACTTCATAACTACAGTCGACATGATGTGCATCGACATAAATCTTATGTCGATCTTGTGCTTCCTTGATCCTTTTTCTTATTGTTTTCATTTGATATTCCATTTCTTGGATCGCTCCTGGTCCCACCAGGACCCTATCTTCCAGGCGACCCCAACTCAAAGGCGTCTGACACAGTCGCCCGTAAAGAGACTCGAATGGCACCATCTTAATGGTGCTTTGATAACTTATTTTATATGCAAATTATACCAACAAAAAGAATTCTTCCCAACGCTTCCTTTGGTCCATCACGTACATACACAACATATCCTCCAAGATTTGTTTCATTCGTTCAGTCTATCCTTTTTTCTTAGAGTGATACAATGTACTAAAGTTAAGTTGGGTTCCCAATGCCTCTTGGAAACTAGTCCAAAATCATCCTATAAACATTGATCCATGATCGGATATGATCCTCTTAGGCATGTCATGCAGCTTGACAATATTTCTAATGAAAACTCTAGCTATGTCAAGAGCATGATATGTCATACGCACAGGGATAAAATGAGCACTCTTCATGAAAGTGTCAACTACCACAAAAATCGAGTCGTGTCTCGTTGTCATCAGGGGAAATCCAACAATGAAATCCATTGAAATGACCTCCCATTTTGATTTTAGAATAGTGTGTGGTTGTAGTAATCCTACTAGATGTGTATATTCAGCCTTCACCTGCTGACATTATAGACATCTTGTCACATAGTAAACTATGTCCACCTTCATTCCTTTCTAGAAGAATAAGGGTTTAAGGTCTGCCCTCATCTTCGTGACTCCTAGATAAGCCATGCACACTATTCTATGAGCCTCATTTAGGATCAAATTCCTCAACTCGTCGTTGGGCGGTATATAAATATGATTATTAAATCTCAATAATCCGTCATTTTCCACAATAAATCCCTCAAATTTTGGTACCATCAATGTGTTTTGTCTGATTAAATCCTTAACCTCCTTATACCAGTCATCTTTGCATTGTAAAGTTAGAATATTTTCATGTAGATTCATCTGAAGAGGAATCACCGAAAATATGTGTGGCCTTCAACTCAATGCATCAACCACTCTGTTCATTTTTCCTTTTATGTAGGTAATCTCGAAATTGTACTCGCTAAGCAATTCCTACCAACGCCTTTGTTGCACGTTTAGGTCTCTTTGCATAAAGATGTGTTGTAAACCATAGTGGTCTATTTTTAGTTTGAATTTTCATTCAATCAGGTAGTGTCTCCATACTCTCAAGGCATACACAATGGCTAAAAACTCCAAATTGTGTGTTGCATAGTTCTCCTTGTGCTTTCTTAACTTTCTCAAGATGTAATCAATCACTCGACCATCTTGCATCAAGACTCTGCTTAAGCCTTCCTTGGATGCATCAGTGCATACCAAGAATTATTTGTGCATGTCAAGAACCTTCAGTATTGGTGATGTCGTCAACATCTCCTTGAGCCTCCGAAATGATTCCACGCATTTCTCGGTCCAAACAAACTTCTTTTCTTTCTTCTGCAATTCTGTAATCAGATTTGCTATCTTTGAAAAACCTTCAATGAACCATCGATAGTATCCCGCTAAACCCATGAAGCTACGCACTTCTTGGACATTCGTCGACAAAGGCCATTCCATAATAGCCTCGACCTTCATTAGAACCAGAGTGATACCTTCGTCGGAGATAACAAGACCTAAATAATGAATCTTCGATTGATAAATGAGCATTTAGACAGTTTCTGAAACAAGTTTCTCTCGTATACACTATAGTACGAAGTGCAAGTGCTCGTCATGCTCCTCCATCGTCCAATTATATATCAAAATATCGTCAATGAATACTTGGAAGAACTTGTCTAAGTATTTGCGGAACGCCCCGTTCATCAAACTCATAAATACCCCTGGGGAATTTGTCAGTCCAAATGCTAAAACAGTAAACTCGTAATGTCCAAAACTTGTCTTAAATGCAGTCTTCGGAATGTCTTCCTCCTTGATCTGTAACTAGTGTTACCTGATCTCAAGTCAATCTTTGATAACACCATCGCACCCTTCATCAGAACAAACAGATCGTCTATCCTTGGAAACAAATATTGATTCTTGATCGTGGCCTTTTTCAATTTACGGTAGTCAATGCAGAGTCTCCATGAACCATCCTTCTTCCATATGAAAATAATAGGTGCACCCCACGGTGACACACTTGGATGTATAAGTCCTATATCCAACAACTCCTTCAATTGCATTTTCAACTCCTATAACTCAGGGGTTGACATCTGATAAGGCGTTCTTTCTATCAATTCAGTTGTCAGTTTTAGGTCGATGGTAAATTACAATTCCCTCTATGGTGGAAACCCTGGTAACTCCTATGGGAATACGTCCGCAAACTCTCATACTACCAAAAGGTTTTCTAGTCCTTTTTCCATGCCCTTTTTCATTTAATTCCAAGATCACATATAGTTTGCATCCCTTGTGCATTATCTTCCGTAGTTGTAGGGAATAAATGAACCTTAGGGAAAATCCCTAGTTCCTACCTACAATCACGCATCTCTATCCCTCATCATCAACCAAATTAAATCATTTTGTCTTACAGTTGTGTATCGCCTCATGTGATTCCAACTAGTCCATATCGATCATGATGTCATAAGACCCCAATATCGTGGCGTACAAGTTGGCCTTCGTGACAAATTATCCCAAGTTAAAGCTACATCCTGTAACCTTTCCTCCAACCTTTTGTTTGGATCCCGAAGCCATTTCTATGAAGATAAACTCGTCCTGTTTGACTTCCTTTACCTTAATTATTTTTAGCACTACACCAGAAATAAAAATCTATGTAGCACCTAGATCTATCAAACAACTAAGCATCTGGTCAGCAACAATACCTGACATCTCGAGCATAGTAGACTAGTTCTTTATCTGGAAGTTAGTCACCATTGCATGAATTCGATGGGCCTTGGCCAAATATCCCACGGTAGTGGGTCCGGATGATATGACTTCTCTGGCCTTGTCAACCGCGAAGTCACACTGGTAATGTGTCTCCCCACATGTCTGGCATCGGGTCTTCAATCCAGTACTCTTGGTACCTGAAGTAGAAGATGAATGCCCACTGGCCTGGAACCGTGGTCTATTCTACTGAACAGACTTAAACTATTGTTGTTGCAGTCAACGCTGCTTCTGTTGTTTTGGTCCTCTGTAGGGAGTCCTTTGCTGAGGCGTCAGTCATCGTGGTGTAGTGGAATTGGATCCTCTCAGAGTGCCTCAATATCATGTTGGATGTCTAGTTGGTGTCTGATGTTTTTTCGCACCAGATGTTGCATGTCCTTCTGATCTCATCGAATTCTACTCTAACCCCCACTGATCATCTCCTCCTCAGCTATGAGGGCCTTCTGAACAACATCGTGCAACATTTGAGGCATCAAAATTCTCACTTTCGTACAAATGCTGACATTAATTCTAAACATGAACTTGTTGACCTTAAGATTCTCGGTATTCAGATGCGGAGCATACCAAAGCAATTCCATAAAAAGGGCCTCATACTCGGGCACCATCACAAGGTGTTGAACTCATTGAGTTGTCACTCAATGAATTCCTTAGACAGATACCTCTCCTGGAACATATCCTCGAACAGTTCCCATGACACTTCCTCGATGACCATGTTCAATTGCGGCAGGAACGTCTTCCATCATAGTAGAGCGCTCCCCTTCAACTGGACTACTACCATGTGGACCTCCATGTTGGAGGTATAGTTGTGAAGTGCAAATAACATCTCCATATTCTCCTACCATGCCTCGATGGCTGCACCATTCGTGGCACCAAAGAACTCGGGAAACTTGACCTTCTCGAGTTCGTGATGAACTCTACCAGTACCTCCCGGGGCATGTGGTAGACCCTCAGGAGGTGTTGGTGCCCTGGACTCATCTCTATCCAAACGAATGATTAGTTCCTCTAACATTCTTTAAAAATACCTCATCAACCCAACCACATCACCCACAACTATCTGTTCCTACCCGACAACCTGTTATTCTCCCTGGGGGTTAGACCCCTCGTGCATGGATGTTACTTGAGGCATTGTGCCTCCTCCCTTAGTACCTCATCGTCTTCCTCTGTGGTGTCCTATAACCATGATTAAATACACGAATATAAATCAATTTAATTAGCAACATTTTATAATCAAATATCTAATCAATGGAAGTCGTAGTGATCCCAAGTTGCAGGTCGAACCATCTCTGATACCATGTGTAAAGGTCCCAACCATTAAGACTCTTACAACGTACAACAGGTGATTTTATTTTTTTTCTTTTAAAACATTAAGACCATAACATCAACGATAAGTCCTATCGACACAGCTCAAAGACATCACAAGATTGAATTCCATGCAGCACATAAACATAACATATTAGCACATCATTAAGTTTGAAGCAATTGACAAACATTTACTCAGATTAAATTAAAAGACTAAATCTAACATCATTTACGATCTACCAGGAACAACCCTCTAATAACCATCACTAGTAACATAAAATTCATGGCGAGTGAGTAATACAAAATAAACAATCATTCAATACAATAAGTTTCATTTCACAGAAAGTATAAAAATGGAATCATCATGTGGTAAACTGAAATTCCATCGTGCAAGAGGATAATTGTCTAAGACGATCATTACAACAT
>SNQJ01S0056774.1:15082-34788 GCA_010110895.2 Picea sitchensis | reverse complement strand
CCACTTATGTGTGCACGGGTCACGATACCATTTATTATAGTATCTCTGGGTGCAACCACACGTTCGACCACTACCTCAAGGTGTCCCCATGGCTCCAGGTAAAGCCCTCACGAGAATTGAACCTTGCACAACGGTGAAAAACTCCTCGCTTTCCACCATTGGATCCAACCCCTTTGGGCGTGTGCGCAATCAAATTTAGTAACTGAATAATTCACAATTCAACATTCTTCATAGGGAATGAGAGTAATCAACTTGGTATAAAAGAACAAGAGGTTAGAAGTTCTTAATTAAACAAAATTCCACATCATTTTTTAGTGCAAGGTCAACTAATTAAATTCTCCCAAATGATGAACATAGTTTGAGGAGTGCGGATCATCAAATGAAATACTTATTAAGTCATTAAGATAAATAATACCTATCAATCAGTAAATTAGAGTTCACTAAGAGCATCATCAATATACATGAAATCCCTCATGCATTCCTTTCTCAAGGTTCCTAATTAAAAGTGTATGTGGTGAATAATAAAAAGGTGAGTTCTGTTTTTTTTTTAAGTTTATAACTGAACTTGCGAATCCAGGACATGAGGTAGACTAGAGTGTCCCTTTTTAACTGAAGGAACTACAAATCGCCTTGAGGCACCTGTAGCATCATCAATACCTAAATTAAATAAAGGAGAAGTTTTAAGGACCACTCACTGTCAGGAACAAGTATGCATAGGCTCTAGCGTGGGCAGGGGTTGGGTGATGAGCCAAGACATTGGTCGCCTTAAGAGTTAGCATGACCACACAGGTGGAATGTGACTATCCTAGAGTCAGCATTGGAATGAAAATGTCCCATATGGCCTTTCAGTGTAGGTATTTCAGACTGTGAGGTGGGAAGCCACAGGAGTGAGGGAGCATGCCTCGATCACCAAGCAGAGAAAAATATTTATAGAGAGGGGCGAGAATGATCTAAATGACTCAAAGCCAACCTATAATCTAGATCCTGCAGCCATATGAAGAGCCTTCAAGACCACTCATGTGCTACCAAGTAAAAAACCAACTGGACTGGACAACAAACCCACAAGAAATTGCAATATCTACAAGGATATTAATGCGGGTGGTGAAGGGAGGAGCTTTCAAGGGCTCTCCCTAAACAACAAATCGTCATCCTCAAAGGAATGCCTTAAGAGATATAAAGAGCGCATGACAACATCCAGCAACTGGGATGCCAAAAGAAAACTCACGCTCGATGGGAAGGTATTTGGCATTGAATATTTCTCACCAACATGCCCGGGAAGGTGTGATGATAGTGGTTTTACCTATCCTATTCACCATGTTCTTAGGAAGGAGTTTTACAATTGTGTTAGCTTTCGACAATGCACATGAAAGGGAAGGTGGCGAATATAAGATGGTTAACATTCGATGTGAACGAAAGGATGGAGGTGAGTGAAGGTTACAATGAGGCTCTGGGCATGCGCCCATCTTGCGGTAAAAACGAATTTCAAGAGCCTGTGTGGAAAAATAAATAAAAATACAGGTCAATAATTCGAATGGACTATTTATCGTTGCGCTAAGGAATAATAAAGACATGTAATAATAATCAATAGACAATTTCATTGTTGTGCCACGGTAAGAGTTAACACAGGTAATAATATTCTAAGGACATTTCTATTACTGCACCACGGGAATAATAAAACATAGTAAAATAATATTCAATTAGACATTTTACTGCAACGCTACAAGAATAAATAAAATATAGGTAAATAAATTCAAATGGTCTTTTTTTGCAGCACTACAGGAAACAAATTTTATGTAAATGAAAACTACTATGGGAGAAATATGAAGCCATATCGTTAAAAAAAACACAAATCATACAGATCAAAATCTTATAAAACAACATATGTATACTAACGTTCAAGGCCATGGCAACGACGATGAGAATGTTCTACAATCTGAATGACAATTCACAACTGTTGTCCAAATTTTCAACTCAACCTTTGCCATTATATATATTCATATACAGAAAATTTAACTACTTTTTCAATAGAAATTTACACGTGTACCATATTTGAAGGAGAAGAACTGGAAATGGTTGTCCTGTGCTTTCGCTCCATCGAGCTCCTCGTTTCCAACTGTTGATACCTCACCGGTACCTCCCATACAAAGCTAGCGGTACTCTTCTTTCCCTTGATCCCCCCGAGTTGCAAAGGGGCCACACTCACAACTAGATAAAACTAGCTCCTAGCTCGCCTCACAAGGTCGAGCTACCACTCGTTATCCAAGTTGGGTATCCCAACTCCCACAAGAAAAATTCAGTCAATACTAAAATCTGACAGCATAACCTTATGCATACCAGACGTGATCCCTTCTCCTCCTCCACCATTCCTTTTATAGAGTTTTCTTAGTGATTTACTGCCAAAACCCTCATTAATTTTTGTTTATTAAAATTTAATTAGGATAAAACTCCTCCGTACACATGTCACCTGATCCCTTAGTTGCGCCAGAAATTCAATTAATTAATTAATTTAATTTTCCTATTTCTCTCACCCACCTAAAAGCGTTCCTAAAAATGCTCATGAGTGTCCCTTTATTCCCTTACATTCCTTTTAATGATTGATGCCTTTCTTAAATATTAGTTGAGTTCAAAATTAGAAATTTCCCTAGGCTAGATTCCCTCCTACGTTCCACATCTGTTTTGTCTTTAAGTTTCCCCTCTTTATCTAAGTTCAGAATTAGCAAGTTTACACACAAACAACAAATTACCTCTTTAATAATTTAATCCTTCATTAAAATTTTAATTTAATTATTTATGTTTGAATTTTCTTCATCCCCCCTTGGTTAAATTCCGTTTTAGATTTGTTTTTGTTCACATGCCCTTCTTATACCTAGGCTTTTAAATTCACTAGGCTCAGCAAAAGTTTTTAACAGAATTTATGATTATTAATCTTTACTAACGCAACATTAATTTTGAGGCTGACCAAGTCCTAAGGTGACATAGTTTTCTAGGTACTAAGTTCAATAACTTACCAGTTTTAAAATCATGACGTGCCCTTCAAGACACACTACGTTCTCCAAGGGTGCCACTTGCCTGCATTCATGTTTTATTTAGGCGACATTCCCTTCAAGATGCACTACTTTCTCCAAGCGTGCCACTCGCCTTTTGACTGAATTTTCGTAGATGTCAAACCCCTAGAGTCAATACTCCATCAGGTGACCTTGTGGGAGACTAAGGGCCTCTAAGGAATAAGGACCCTTCCTTGGTGCACGCCCCTTAGAATCATCGTGAGCGACTGTCACAGTCTACCCTCATGACTTCGTGGATCTCTAGAACTAGGTAATCGTTAACCTACAGTTCGAGCCACAATGAGAGTTCTAATAGGACGTGTCAGGTTTGTTGCCACACCTCTCCCTCAATGTCTTTGGTTGTCGTGTGTGACCCATTTACTCCAAATTTGAGTCTGGTTGGCAAGCTATCATCAGCCTCCATCCATCAAAGAAACATGTCATAGATCAAAATCAACATCATAATCTAGTAGCCATATTTCACATATGCAATATTAAAAACACTCAAACCATAATTGTCCACTCCTGACTCGATCTAGAGTCCAAGGAGGTCCATTGATTCCATTGACATCCTTAATCGGTCTAGAGTCCTGCACACTCAAGAAAAAAAAAACAATAGCACCTGTCGATATAAATATCATAAATAACCTATCATCAAATCCACAACATCATCATGATCCATAATCGAAATCGTCAATCATATAATGAACTGGATCATTTGCACACAAGTGTCCTCAAAGAATAATTCCAATCAGGTGTGCACAAGAGTGGGATGTTACATTATGTTGCAGACGAATATCATAAACTCAATTGGAAGGAATTGCAAGTATCGGATGCAGGAACCTTCATGGTTGAATCGTTATGCATATTGGACCATAGGGTCCGACAGCTCAGGAACCATCTAGTAGACCAAGTTAAGGTCCAGTGAGACAAGTATATCCCGGGATCTGCTACTTGGGAGGATGCAGAGACCTTACGAAGAGATCTTCCCTCACTTTTTTTTTACCACCTCGGGAATATGTTTCCCGAAGGTTGGGTGTATGTAATGCCATCTTTTGACTTAGATAGATAGAATTAATTAAGGCCTAATCATATTTTATTTTCTATTAATCATGAAACTATTAATGATACACTTGAAATTTTAAGACATATGCACCTATGTGAATATCAATTCTATGAATGTTTATCATTATTTGAATTATGATGGATAGTATGCTATCTATTTCTAACATGAAAATTTTGACATTTAAAGTTGTTGGCATGTGGATACCGAATTGAGAATATAATTAAATTCATTTACATGATAGTAGTTCATACATATGTATTAGTTTGTGTTATAGACTAATCTGTAGGTCAATAGGCTATGAAATAAACAAAGGATAATGATGATAAAAGGTTGATGTTGTGAACATCGACCAAGAAACAATATGGTATGAATATTTGTAGGTGAAATTATATTGGTTCAAATGCATTGCTATGATATGTGGACAAGTGCAGGTTTTTTAGGTGGCGAGACTGCCTAAAATTGAATATACAATGACAAAATTCCTAGCAACACAGTGCCACTGTATGGTGCATGGTAGGGTGTTCACCCTAGTTATATTAGGAGGGGTGGAGGAATTTCCCACCATGTATCCTTTGAAACCTGGATTCATGGGAGGATTATGTTAGCTCACACTCCCCTAGACATGTGATGATGACTTCCATTTTCCTGTTGGGGAAGCTTGGTCAAGAGATTTGACACTTCCGCTTACACATTCTATCTGGAGTTAGGTCAATATAGTTCACACTCCAAGATAGTCTTGCAGAGGAATGATAGGGATGGAAGATGGAAGTAGGTTAGGGAGGAAGGATGAATAAAAGTAGTTGAGAGTGTGTGGGGATTTCTCTTTATAGTATAATTTATTGATTTTGTCTTTTTGAAAAATATGTATATATGTATATTTATAATTGTTTAACTGAACTACAATTATCTAAGTGAATGTTGTTTGTGCTAAATTATTATAATTGAGGGATTTTGCAAACATTTTAAATGGTTTACAATCTTTTATGACATGAATGGTGTTGTTGATTGGATTGGATGCATACAAGAATTACTTTAGGTGTGATAATTATTGTCATTAGTACATGTGTGAGTCCCAATGTATGTGCTAGTTACACATGTACACTAGTATGTATAAGTGTTTTAAATCGATGATGTTGTATATTTGATGTGGATGTATGAATCATGTGGCATTACCCTTGTATTCTAACTTTGAGATGAAGTTTCTTGAAGGGTTGGTGTATGTAACAACCCAATTTGATTATTTATTTATCATAGTTGTTAATTAAATTTAATTAATTATTAAAATTATTTCAATGAGTATTTTTATTAGTTTATTATTAAAAATGTAGGTGAAGTAATTAATGAGGGGATAAGGTTGTTGGGGAATTAATGAGAGGATAAGGAAGTTGGGGAATTGAATGAGAAGGGGGCAGATGATTTGGAGAGGGGTCTTCTTTTCTTTGGGGAAAGATTGGGGGAAATAAGAAGAAAATGATGAAATTATGAAAGAGAGGGGAAGAAGGAGGAATTTGGAGAACACAGATTGTTTTTTAGGAGATTTTACATGGACACTATTGTTTCTGGGAACTTTGGGCTTGGCGGCCAGGAAACCGCAAAGATTCCTAGATCTAGGGAGTTGGAGAGGCTATTCATTGTTGGCTGGGAGGCAAATATTCAGTTTGGGAATTTTGGGCAAGAACAAGAACAAGTGAACCAGGGGATAAATCAACCAACCTGCAGGTCAAGGTATGTATTTTACCAGTTCGTTTGTTATTAGTATTTTGTTGTTATTATGCTATCTAATTTATTATGTTGTCTATTTACCATTTTATTCCTTTCATAAAGAAAAATTATAAACTAAATTGCAGTCATTTCAGTAGGATATTACAATATTTTTATTTTTTTTAGGCCATGAATTAGGAAGGCCTTACATTCAAATTTCTTTGTTTCTGACGTTACATCGTATGATTGGATTTTACTGATTGATAACTTTCCAACAACTATAATCTCTCTCGATTCCAAACTTGATATCAAGAGTTGTGACCTCTCGACATTTTTCAACTCACTTCCTTGTGGCATCCATGTGGCTACATGTAATTCATGGTATCTGATGTGGAACTGACATGGCGCTTACATCTTGGCTCATTGATTCAACAATTCTGATCTCTCGGGGACTTTCTTTTTCATCTTCGGGGTTCATTCTCCGTCACTAAGACATAAGTCACCCCTATCCTTGAGTTTCGACCAAAAAATTTGATGAGTCCTATCTCTAGATCCTATGGCTCTCAGACCTTGACTCTTGATAACTCTGATCATGTCGGTGCCTTTAATTTTCACGACAATTAATCCATGTGCTTCAAACTCTTCTAATATGTTTAGGTGAGACCTATGACAATCTACGGTTGAAATCATGTGTAGCCTGTTCTCTGATCAACGGTCCTTATTCAAACTTACAAAGGTCATCATCGTCGTCGAAGTGCACCCACTTCATATTCTAGGCCTACTTTCAATCGCTTGATCTCGATGATTAATTCGACTAGATCGGATAGTGATCGCAACACCTTTGTCAATGGTCATGATCATATCTTCAGGTTCTATATGGGTGAAGGTTAAGGTTCTTGGCCCTTTTTCTTATGGCTGGACCAACTAATATCCAACAGTTGTGATCTACCTAAATCTCTTCCGACATATCAACGAATCCTATGTAATTCATCATTGTTATCGACTCATTGCTTCGACCTCCCCTTTGAGACTATTGAATACTCTTCTCCCGATGAAACTGAAATCGACATCAATGGCCCATATTTTCCTTCGTCAAAATGGATCTTGCAAATACAACGATGAGGAGGGCTCTTATGATAGATCTAAGTCCCATGACCCCTTTTGTCATCGAAACTCTTCCCAACCCTTCCTTATGTAGTTTGGAAAATTCTAGTCTCAACGAATGGATCAGAGGCATTTTATGCAACAAATCAATGGATAAGAATCGTCCTGATTCAAAACATAGTATACATCATAGGAAGCAATCTGACTTGCGGCCTAGTCATTTTTAAGTTTTTAACCGACTGGCAACCTAAGGCTTTCCATACCGTGAAGGGTTCATAAACTACTTCTAAGACCCTCATGGTCCTTCTGAATTCATTGTAAGTGAATTCATTTCATATATTTCAATATTCCCACTTAAGTATAGGAGATCCCATCAAGACTCGGGGTTTCTCACTCTACCCATAACTTAACATGGACTGGGACACTCCCTTCATCTCCCAAACAAATTTTTTATCCATATCCTGTAAAATTTCTTATTAAATCTTCAAGATGTCCATGAATACATAGCACCACCCAATGTTCACTTGACTTCATGAATTCAACATATTAATGGTGGAAACGTAACCATACAATCCATTTACACAAGAATTCATTACATCATTTACAAGCATTAATAACTTACATTACGCCAGAAAAGAAAGACACATTTACATCATTAACATATGTTAAAAGGTCAAGTTAGACACTTATATATTTTGGAAAGATATCAACAACCAACTAACTGAGAGACAGTATGCCACCCTCATGCGTAGCCTCAAAAGGGAATGAATTAGTTGGAATTCAAGTTCAGATGATCCGAGAAGGTTACTCTACTTCCCCCTTTGACAACAACAAAATTTTTCCCCTTCCCACTAAACTCAAGGCATACACAAGTTTATCAGGTAGTTTATCAGCTCGATTTTCTATGCACAAGGGAGTCCTTTCTCTATTATACAATCACTCATCAACCTCACCTTACCAGTGTTGGTTTTTGTCCAGTAAGTACCAAGTTGCAGCTCTTTATCACTCCATTCTGGATCCAAGTATTCTTTGTTTCAGGGTGATCATCAATAAATTAGACGAGCTTCCTATTTTCATTAAGGAAATGTCTAAACTACATTCTTCTCTTCGATCTGTTCCAATGAACTCCTTTGTTCATTTTTCCCTTATCTCGTGAGATCGTCACTCACTCACACTTCCTCTGAGTATTCTCTTTTTTATGTATTCTGTGATTTGTTGTCTTTTCTACCACTCTCGACTTCTTTACCTATCCTCCTCTCTTCTCTCTTCCTTTGATCGTGATGAGTTTTCACCTTTGGCTTCGCCTTCCACCAATCCCTCATGATTCCCATGGCTTCATGAAAATTAAACCTATTGTTCGGGGGTCCAAATTACTGAAGGGGAAATATGTGGTATCCTATTCATCAAGTTGTTAAATCAACCCTTTTCTTCTCCAACATACCAAACTGTCAACAATTATTAACCGCCTCAACCACAAATATGACTTCCATTACTAGTCATGTGGCTCTATACCGATTTGGGCATGTTGGTAGGTGTAAGTTCATGTTTACAAGTATAGGAAATCTTGTTAACCAAGATTCCTATTTTATTCACTTAAACATTATAGCTCCACCTTACCAATCCAATTCATCAATTCTACATGTGATATCATGGCTAGTACTCTCAAGGATATTCCTTCTTAGTCAGTTTTCTGGTGTATTCATTGTGACGTCCCCGACCATCTACACCTCTGTCGGGCAACGCTGCCCAAATACCTTATCTTCTTCCAACTAGCTCTGATACTATTTTGTAACGACCCTCGACCACCCAGGCTGGGCCATGATATCTCGTAGAAATAACAATTATCTTATGCCTATAAAAATAAACATAAATATACAACATACTTTTCTAATACACATACTAATGCGGAAATAGCAGTAAAAGTAGACATGCAGTAATTACAGGCATAACCCATAATATAACAACATATACAGGCAATAATCATCAATATAGCATGTACAAATACATAGCATGTAAATGAATATAGGAATGGGTACTTATCTTTTAATTGAAGTAAACCAACTGCATGTAGACCTTCCACGAACCTCCCATCCATAGACCACATTGATCATCATGCTCAGCAGTGGGTCACCCCTGAGCTGGGACTAAACTCCACCAGGAAAGGGAATTCCTAGGCTTTTCTGAGATTACAAAAAACTGCACAGTGCAACTGGAAGGATTCTTTCCAAGATCCTACTTATGCCCACTACTCACAAAACCTCATTCCCCACATGCCTGTTCCACCCCAGGAATATGCACCTTCATTGTTCCACAGTCCATCGACTGCTCTACTTCCCTTTCAGGGTCTTGGCAATAGTCCAGATTGGGAATTATCAGAGCTCAGTAGCTGGTGTTGGACTCTCTCTAGGATAAAATCACTTCCCAGCAAACTCTCTCACCTGGAGAGAGCTGCTCACAGGCCTGACAACCTACCTCTTCAACCACAGGCCTGAAAACCCGCTTCTTCAACTAGCTTCAACTCAATTCCAACAAGTGAGGAAAATAGCAAGTCTTAATATATCTCAGCGGATGGCAGGAACCACCATTCAATAAGGCACAACACAGCTTTAGCAAGTACAGATACATTGTGCTTCATAGGAAGACACAGGTCAAATTTACGGGTTACTGGTTTCATAGGTGCGTCCAAGATGTAGAGGTCCAATATGTAGGCCAAGCAAGTTAGGTGAAGGATGGGAGAATGGGGAGAAAACCAATCTTAGGCAAAACTACGTTGGAACCAACTGCCAACCACTACAACACAACACGACTTGGGAAAAATACAAGTTCGTCAGGATTCACGAGAAATACGCAGGACAACTCGAGTGTCTACAGGTTACACTAACGCGTGCATCGGTGGGGAGTGTGGTGGACTTCCAAGATGACTAACCCTGTGAGAGTGCAAACCCAATGGTGAAGGATCGTGACCTGTCCTCTGAATCGTGAGACTCCTGAATGAGATCCTCGATAACGATATGAATTTCCCACTTAAAATTGCATGCGCCCAGGTTGACACATGTCTCCCTGAAGCTGCATGAGCTCCACTTAACACTCATCCCCCTTTCCCCTAAGAACTTAGGACAACACAGATTATGTCAAACCTTAGCCTTTAGGAAATAATAATATAATAATATTCCTTTAGAGGTAAGCCCTCTAGCTTAGTCCCTATTCCTAGACACTTAGCCCCTTCCCCACCTAGTGGAGCTTAGTCCCCATAACTCTTTCTTTGTGGAGGGTCTACATGAAGTGATGTATAATTTTTATTAATGATTTTGCATAATTACATATACAAAACAGGCTCTTGGCCTTAGCATCCTAGGATCTCTGGCCTAATCATCACATAAGCCTCCTCTATTATTATAACTCATCTCACCTGCCTAACAAACATGTTTACAATTCATAATTACAACTAGGGCTCTACCGAGGGATATTACAATCCCCTCCCCTTATTTTTTCATTGTGCTCAGTGTAACTTGTTTTTACATATATAATTCAAAAATTCTTCAAAAAGATCCAGTCTTTAGCTATTGGAAGCCTATTATCCACCTGGTGCTCTACTTTCAAGCACCAATTCTGGTGTTCATACTACATTCGAAACTCAATTTCTCTATTCCATAGAGTTTCTTCAGGAAAGCATTCATCTCATTGTTCCTTGTTACATGGTTGATTTAAACCTCATTGAAAGAACCGACTGGTTGTAGATCCATGATGTTCCACCCAGCCTTAGATATCACTATTGATAAACTCTCAACGGGGCTATGCCTCCACAGACGTAAACACTCTACTCGTACACCTTTTGATTTAGAAGACTTCCATATCAACATGGTCTAGGCCAAGGTACCAAACCCCAACAACACTCCAACCAACAGTCTCTCTTCCTCACATGTTTGTCCCACCCTAGGAGTGTACACCTTTACTGTCACATAGTCCATCGGCTTCTACACCTCCCTTTCCTTGGGCTTAAAAAACATGCTGGACCAGAAGTCTCAAAGCAGTGTGGATCCAGGAGTTCCAGCTTCCCTCAGGGATTTCCAATCGACATCTTCCCCGAGATACTCTTTGTAGTCAACATTATAACTTTAATCAACATCATCTCATCTACATCACCCACATGAAGTTATCATGAGAGAACATAAAAGAATTCATTTAGGAACTCAAACTTAGTTCAAAAGGGAATTCAACTTTTCCCCCAAAACATGAAATTCTATTTCATATTTTTTCTTCGTTGTTTCCATATTATGAATGCAACCATCCTTGTGGTTTTCCATAGGCACCAAATTGCATATCATTTTTCCTACAATGCTTCGTCTTGCATACAACCAACAAATTGTCAATATTTCATGTACATCATAATTCAATTGCAATATGTACAAAACCTTATGCAGTGATCTTAGAATTGCTTCCACCTAGCAATTCAATCACAATTACCAAAAAAATTAATAAAATAGAATGACACATCATTCTATGCATATGCATGTTCACAGTAATATCTGTAAGTTCACTACTTCTTTTTTTGAACAAGAAAAATTTCTATAGTCAATGCTCACGTGACTACTTGACTTGCAACTTTCCTGTTGCAATGCCTAACACCTCCCTGAAATGTCCTCAACTTCATGAGTTCACAACATTTCAGTTGTTAGTAACAATTATTTCCATGCAATAATATATATGCATGTACTTACAAAACACATTCAACCATTGCATTTAGTACACAATTCTATCACTTACTATGCATGAGTACAATTCTCAATGCATACTTATTCAATGCACCTTGCATTGAATTACATAATGCTCTTTATCTCAGTCATGTATCTCACCATCCATAAGTTGGAATTTTGGGCAATGTGTTGACACATTCTCCACACATTTCCTATTGTATTCCCAATTAATTGGATGTCTTCCTTTTCAACCCGAACACTACACCAAGAATATAATTTTGTGGTATTCATTACTGTTAGAAAAACGGTTGCAGTCCAAGTTTTATTTAAAGGTAGGAATCTTTTAGTACCTGTGTGGATCATAACCTTTCCATATACGTACCTTGACATATCCAACCATGTCCTGGTATCATACATGAATAGCTTACTAGCATTCATTCCTATAACAAGTTCTTATCCTTAAATTCTTTGGTTATTACCCCATAACAAAATTAACATGACATTCTACTATGTCAGTGTGTGCATTCAGAAGCTAAAAAAAATTGAATTAATACAGGCCTCCACCCTTTACCACGTCCAATGGTATGCATTTAAATAATATAATCATGTGATTTTATAAAATAACTATGGCTAACGAAATTCTTACCTAAATTCCCTTCAACAATTATGAAAAAAGAGTAATAAAAAGTCATACACGCATGACTTCCATTAATAAATTTGATGTCACATGTATGGTTGATGGAAGTAGAAGCTTTCATGATTCTTTTATCCAACCTAACCAACCTTCAATTTGTTGTTGCTTCCTTACATATGTAGCAACATCATCAACAACACTTGCAACATGAAATAATTATTTTTCTACTTATGGTTGTTCAACCAACCCTAATTCAACTGTTGCAGCGCTCCCACAATTCAACAACTTCTTTACCATGTGCAACTTTTCCTTGTTGATCCCATCAGTCTTCAATTCTTCCCAAATTCCTGAATCTTCTTGTGCTCTCGTTGTATTCACTGTACATGACTATTTTTGTCCTAAGCACTTTCTAGAAAAATCAATCTTGGATTCCTTTGCATTTCCATCCAATTACTAATGCTGACATTAACCTTCAACATTTATTTGTTTTCTAGATCCATCTATCCCAACTAGCTTCAAACTTGACTTACCTATCCAATCTCTAGCATATTGTAAGGATGCACATATGCCCCTTTTTCCAGTTGCATAGAATGAAATGAAAGTCCTTCTTTTACCTTACCATCATAGATTCAGGTGATACGTCCAACCTTTTGGGTTGGCACTCATGGCTCTATGTTACTTAAGATGGATTCTTTTTAGGCACCATCTCCTCTGCATTCAAAACGATGCATAGAACCATTTTCTTCTTCCTGATTCCTTATTGATTTCTCTTTAGAAGTCACTTCACTTTTAAATTATTCTTGACTTGATATCTCCATGCTCTTATGGAAATACCTTCATATCTTTGGAGTGCATCAACAATCCTATACTATTCTATATTTCCTTCCTAGAGTGTTGACATGCATTCCTATTAGCTTTATGTATCATGTATCACAGATGGATTTCTCCACCTAGCATTCACATTTGATGTGTAAATATTGTCACCAAAAAAAAATATCATCTCTGACTTCATGTGATCTAAGTTTCTCAATCCTCAAATATTGATGAATACCTGGAATCCTCTTTCTTAGATCTTTCCAATGACTTCTAAGTTCTTCCTTGCTCAATTCTGAGCTTTGAGAAGAAAGCTATGATAATTTAAAACTTGTGCTTCTTCTCTGATGCATTCCTTGTGCAGTTGATCTCTTTTATTTGAAATAATACTTATATGATTTATCTATTGTTTAACTCTGCAAAAACAATGTGCAGTCAATTGAAATTGTCAGGCCATCAGTCCTTAACAATTTCCACAGTATTTCTAAATCAATCTGATTCAAGGAAATATTTCATATTTCATTCTACATTTCTCGATCAATCAAGAATCCACGCAGATATTTTCTTTCTGAGATCTTCACTTCTATGCAATAATTTTCGAGCACTAGCCAATTTCTCTTAGCTGCCAACCCATGCGACCACGGGTTGTGGCCCAACACTAGGTTGATGGTGCTTATTCGAGACTTCAGGCCTCCGTCTTTCATAAGTCCAAATTCAAAAGTTCCTAAATCCTTTCTCTCCGGGGTACCGATCTTACGGAGTATACCTCCACTTGTCACGTGTCCTTCAACAGATCGACGATTTTCAATAATTCGGCACTTCGAGCTTCAGGGGTTTTTGGCCCACCCGTTCCATTTTCCTTCAGAGTGTCCTTCCTCCGACATTATTCTCCTATCGCCACGCATCTATTGGCTCAAGGTTTTGATGTCCAAGAACTATCATGTCACATAACTTAATGCCTTTCTATTTGCAGGGGAATGCATCAGTGGTTTTGAGTAACTCTCCTTTTTCCCCGTAATTCTTTTGACGCTGACACGTAACCCCTCGGTGAAACCGTGGTTTGGATTGCGGGACCACCTTGAGGAATTAACTATTGTGAAACTTGGGTCCTCACAATGCCTCCTAGTCATCGATATTGGTGTATGGTGATCAACGTCGGTGTGGGCCCACTAACCATTCTCAAACAAAGTGCCACGTGGTGGAATACTAGCAGCTTACACATGGCCCAATCAGATGGGTGACACATGTCACATTCCAAATGAAATTTCAATCTTTGACGGGTCTGAAACCCACTGACACATGGAACACATCCCATGTTTCCACATCATTCCCGATGACATCATCATGCCACATCATTCCATAATTTCGAGCTTTGAAATTTTGTATGCCTACTTCCTTCCAGTCTCCTGAATTCTGAATTTTTGGACTTCTTTACCCTCCGGGTCCACATAGTAAAATTGTCCATAATATAGGTGGGGGCACATGGCAGGTATAGGAGAGGTCCACATCACCTCTAGGTGACGTCATCATGAATCACTACTTTGGCTCTTCGGGGCTTCAGAGATTCGGGCTTCGGGAGTTCTCGCCTCAGCACACACTAATTCTCCCTAACATTGAAATCCCGAACAAGACAATCTGTTGACACGTGTCCATTTTGACGGGCGATCCAGATTACTCTAGACATCAGAGCTTTGGGAGTTCTCTCTCCTTCATACAAAACCATAACTTCCACCCTTGGCTTGATCCAATGGTTCTGGTCCAACTTTGGACCAATCCAACGGTCGAGCTCTTCTCCCCAGATCTATGGTGTAGATCCACTTCGGGGACTTCGGGGCTTTAACCTCTTCCACTCTATAACACATACTTCGTCGAAGTCCCAAATTCTTAAGGAATTTCAAATTATCCCTCTTGTACTTTTCTCCATATATGATACTCGAGAATTGTCCTCCTTCTCCTGAATAGACTCCAACAACCTACATTACTCTGCAACCCATTACCACGTCTGTCGTGGTTTTATAATACTACTACACCTCCTGAGATTCATAACATGACCAAGGTAACCTCTTGACACTCGGAATGCTCTAAGGCTCTAAATTTGTTCTTCTTGACATAATTTCCCTCTGAAACCTTGGTTCCAATGACCACTTATCCAACCCATTCAAGATTAGTGGTTGAACTTTGTCTCTGATACCATTTTGTGACATCCCCGACCATATACACCTCTGTCGAGAAACGCTACCCAAATACCTTATCTTCTTCCAACTAGCTCTATTAACATTTTGTAACGTCCCTCAGCCACCCAGCTCAGGCCATGATATCTCGTAGAAATAACAATTATCTTATGCCTATAAAAATAAACATAAACAGACAACATACTTTTATAATACACAGACTAATTATGCGGAAATAACAGTAAGAGCATAGATGGATTAATCATAGGAAGAACACATAATATAATAGCATATACAGGAAATACTCATCAATATAGCATGTACAAATACATAGCATGTAAATGAACATAGGAATGGGTACTTATCTTTTAGTTGAATTACACCAACTGCATGCAGACCTTCCACGAACCTCCCAGCCATAGACCATGCTGCTCATTACACTCAACAGTGGGTCACCCTCGAGCTGGGACTAAACTCCACAAGGCAAGGGAATTCTTAGGCTTGGCTGAGGTTACAAAACACTACACAGTGAAACTCGAAGGATTCTCTTCAAGAGCCTACTTACACCCACTACTCACAGAATCGCATTCCCCACATGCCTGTTCCACCCCGAGAATATGCACCTTCATTTTTCCACAGTCCATCGGCTATTCCACTTCCCTTTGAGGGTCTTGGCAACAAGTTGGATCAATAATTCTCAGAGCTTCGTAGCTGGTGCTAGACTCTCTCTAGGAGAAAATCACTTCCCAACAAACTCTCTCACCTAGAGAGAGATTCTCACAGACCTGACAACCTACCTCTTCAACCACGGGCCTCAAAACCTGTTTCTTCAACTAGCTTCAAATCAATTCCAACAAGTGAGGACAATAGCAAGGCTTAATATAGCTTAGGGGATGGCAGCAACCACCATTTGATAAGGCACAACACGACTCTAGACAGTATATATACATTGTGCTTTACAGGAAGACATAGGTTACTGGTTTCAGAGGTGCGTCCAAGATGTAGAGGTCCACGACGGAGGCCAGGCAAGTTAGGCGGAGGATGGGATAATGGGGAGCGAACCAAACTTAGCCAAAATTGCGTTGGCAACAACCTCCAACCACTATGACACAACACAACTCAGGAAAAATAAAAGTTTTCCAGGCTTCACAAGAAATATGTAGGACAACTCCAGTGTCTCTAGGTTACACTGACGTGTGCATCAGTGGGGAGTGTGGTAGACTTCCAGGGTGACTAACCCCGTGAGAGTGCAGACCCAATATTGAAGGATCGTGACCTGTCCTCTGAATCGTGAGACTCGTGAATGAGATCCCTGACAATGAGTTCACTTTTGCACTTAAAATTACATGCGCCCAGGTTGACACATGTCTCCCTGAAGCTGCATGAGCTCCACTTAACACTCATCCCCCTTTCCTCTAGGATCTTAGGACAACATAGATTTTCTCAAACCTTAGCCTTTAGGAAATACTAATATAATAGTATTCCTTTAGAGGTAATCCCTCTAGCTTATCCCCTATTCCTAGACACTGAGCCCCTTCCCCACCTAGTGGAGCTTAGTCCCCCATAACTCTTTCTTTGTGGATGGTCTGCACGCACCGATGTATAATTTTTATTAATGATTTTGTATAATTACATATACAAAATAGGCTCCTAGCCTTAGCATCCTAGGCTGTCTGGCCTAATCATCACATAAGCCTCCTAGCTTATTATAACTCAACTCACCATCCTAACAAACATGTTTACAATTCATAATTACAACTGGGGATCTACCGGGGGATATTACAATCATTAATCAAAACATAATTACATGCTTCATAAAAATAATCATATGAATTCTTAGGAATAATTACAATCATGGGGGAAAACAAGGTGTTACAAATTCTAAGGCTATGGACAAATAAAAAGATTGACTTGTTTGTGTGAAGGGCCCCATGCCATCATGATTTATTTCCATTCTATATGTAATATATATAAATTCAGGTAGTATATTTGTCTTCGCAAAGAAATAATGAGATTTTCATGAGACCTTTTCCACGTGGGAGAAAAGACAAACAAATAAAGAGAAGATGAATAAATAGGTTGGAGAGAAGTTGAATCATTGGGGATGTCTCATCTTCCATCTATCCTCCGAGTTGACTTAGTCTTCTATATCATGTTTCCCCACAATGAGAAATGGGTTTTTTGGATGTTAAGGATGTAAATAGGTTGACTAGATTTCATTGAGGAGCATTGAGATGAACAATAGAACATGTAACTTTCCCATTGATGAATAATAAAGATCCTGGCTAATGCTAAAAGAATGTTGGTTTTCCTGTTTTGGTTTCTAGGGTATATTTTGGTTTTGTGTTTGTTTCTGTCATTTTAATTAGTTATCTATGGGCGTAAATGTTTACACTATAACTTAATGAATGGTTAATGGAGTTTATTTTAATATTAATGGTTGAATACGTATTGTTTAGCAAATGAAACTTTGTGCCCGTTATGGTTTTAGCTCATCTTATATCAATATGGTCCCCATGGGTCAATAAGCCACACTAACAACTCTTTAATATTACCCATACATTCATTCTAAAGTAGGAATTCAATGAGCCTTCTTCCCGAGTTGTTTCTATTTACTTGGGGGTTTCTAAGTTTGTCTCAAGATTCCTTGGGAACACCTTCGACTTTGCCGGGGAATTTTTATTTTTCCCATAAATCATAGATGGATCGTATTTCAATATATAGTGTTGTCTAGGTGTTATTAGCTACCCATGAACCATATATACATTTTTCCATTTTGTCTTCTATTAATTTCACCACAGACGTTTTTCTCTGTTGTCAAATGTTAAACTCGACTTCCAAATTTTTTTAGTTGTCGTGGGATTACCAAAATTTCCCCTAGGAATATTTTTGTGCTATGGGTTCCCGAAAACTTCCTTCAAATTTTTTTTACACATTGTGGGTTATTAAATTCTCCCTTCAAACTTTCTCCTCAATTGATGGTTTCCAAATTCAACTTTCCAAGGTTTTCCCTTCAAAGTTGGTCATCGAATCCACCTTTTAAATATTTGTTTTGATCACTCACCAACCCATTCTAACAGGGATTTCCATTTGGTCTACTTCCTTTTCTTCATTCAACTGACAATCATTTCTAGTCGACCAACTCCACCCACATTTTGACTAGGTTTGCATTTGGTCGATTTGGCTCCCTTGGTCAAACCGAATTTAGTTGACTCGAATTTCCTTTCTTCCGACTCGAATTTGGTTGACTCAACTTTCCTTTCTTCCAACCCGAATTTGTTTGACTCAAATTTCATTTCTTTCGACTCAATTTCGGGCTCGACTTTTGGATAGTCGACTTCATTGTTATTTGGACCGACTCAACTTGTGACTCGATTGATCAAGTCTCTTCCAATTATCAAAAGGGAGCAGATATTATAACTATTATAGAGGGCTCTATGTTAGTGACACGGATAGGCCATAAGCCTCCCATTTACGATTCAATTCTAGAGAAGCATACAAAAGGCACATTGATCCATATTGGTTTCCTCTAATATTTTGGAAACTAAAAATTCTCTCAATGGGGAGGTGTGATATGAAATGGATCTAAACAAATGATTGGTTTTAAGAATCAATACCTACAAGTGTAATTAGGAGATTAATGAAAATTATATGAACTATTCAAGATAATGAAAATGTAAAATTAAATGATACAAAAGAAAAAAAGAAAAAGAGAGACAAAAATAAATGAAAAAGAGAAAAAATCATAGGACATAAAAGACTAAGGAATGGGAAATCAAAAGTTATCGTGTTGGCCTTCCCATTACCCTAGGACTCCTTATTTCTTTTCGTACTTTCACTCTCAAATAATGTTCTGGCCAAGGAATGGATTATGCAAAAATATCTAAGGATTGCATTGTAACCAAATGTTTCCAAAATTAAAGATGGGAAACCATTCGAAGTTGGATTTCATGTGCGGGTTTCTAGGTTTAAAACTCTATGTTCATTGTGATAAATTCTAGTGTGAATTCAATATGTTCTATCTAGTTTAGGTGTGTTGTTTAGTTATAAGATAATGTGGATATTCCCATTACATCAATACTTAAGAAATGGTTTTTTTTGGTTTAATTGAATAATTGGTTCCAACTAATGGGGTTGAATGTGTTAAGAACCTAAATAGATCTGCAAATATAATCATCACAAATACTGAATACACAATAGATCCACAAAACAATATAGAATAAACCACACTTTATTATTACCAAACCCTTCAGGTAGGGCAACACCATACAATGGATCCTATTATGGAAGGGATCCTCTCCTATTCTCTGGCCTCTTCGAGGGGGCATCCTCCTATTGAGCTTCTGCTCCAAATACAATATTTCTCTTCATGTCTCATTACATTGCTTGAACCCCTTTATATAGTGCTACCATCACCTAAGAACATTCTAGAGGAGGAATCTTCTAGAAGTAGAACCTTCTAAGAAGTCCTCTTACATT
>SNQJ01S0056773.1:28304-43785 GCA_010110895.2 Picea sitchensis | reverse complement strand
ATGTGCGGGTTAGGACCTTAACACATCTCTTCTCTCATCACTTGGCGACACTGATTAGTGAGTACTAGTCTCGCGCTAAACTCCTTCACCTTAATGTTACCGCGAGCTATAACCTCGAGCCAATCCTTCGCCACTTCAGGCTCTAGAGATATTGCAACCTCCTCTTTTGTTTCATTCCGAAACAACTTCCTCTGAATTCATGGATCTTTGCCACGCGTCTCCCTGGATCTGACAATCTAGCTATATTTCAAGTTTCACAACTTTGTGAAACTTCACTCACTCCACACTTACATCCTCTGGACCTCTGACTTTTGGATTCTTTAATATACTACGATGTATCTCCTCACATCCAATGGTTAAGATTCACCTTGCGAGTTTGTGACTTTGGCGATCCCACCTTTCTATACCTCAAAGTGTTCAGAACTCCGACCTCCAAAATACCCCATGGCTAACCCTAGTGAAACTCCTCCTAGATCTGGTGGTCTGTAATGATTACAGTCCCTCCTGAACGGATATCTCTTTATTAGTTCGGAGAAATCTTAAAGGACTCCTTCCTTAGACGATTTCTCACCGTTCTTCCTCCTGAGCTGGTTCTTTCTTGAACTCTTGTCTCCTTAGAATAATCTTTTCGACACTTAGTCAAATTTCAGCCTATGCACTCTTTTCAACAGGTTCTCTTCTAAAATCAAACCACTATGTTGGTGGTTCTCACTATTCCTCCTGAACTTCTGAGTCAATAGACTCGGCCACGCACTCCTTGCGGACAACTTCCTCCAAGCTATCTCTCCAAAACTTCCTAAGTCAGACTGGACTCTTCCACGCACACCTTGTGGACGCTATGCATTCCTTGCACACATAATTTCACGTTATCTCTTCTAAGCTTGTGAGGCAATATAGACTCTATCAATGCACTCCTTGCACTCTATGCACACTTGCACTTGCTCGTAGAAGAGAAAAAATTTAAAATTATCTAAATCTTCATAGACTTATACATCTATCCATTTAAATGCATACATAAACACAAGAACAATAAATAACAGAGAATTCCAAATAAACATAAAGTATACCATTCATTCATTAAGATAGACGCATCAACACCGTACATTTGGTACAATGTTCCTATGTTATATTCATTCAATTGAAAATATGCATACATTCATACAATGCGCCAATATATTCTACAACAACTGCATCCTATTGAAAACCCAACAACAACAACAACAACAACTTCAGCAACAACCCATACAATAGATTCAACAACCTCTCTACAATCTACCAACAACTTCTTCTGAAAACAATAAAAAGTTTTTATACAAGAGGGCTCTTCGAGCTCTTCCCTCCAACTACTCTAAAGCTATCCTATCGAATTAAAAGCTATCAATTACTTAGAATTTATTACAATAAATATTTGTGATAGACAGATCAGATCGAATACATCGGATCTGTACCACACTCATCTTCATTAAAATAAATTATGTCCTTTGATGCCCTCATGAGTTTATCCAGCTCTACAACATTAAATACGTTCTTTAATTACATTTCTTTTCAAAATATTTGCATGATACGCTTCTTCAAAAATTTAAATTTATTCAAAATGTGCGCTAGTGTGCCTAGTTGTCCTTTCCTTGTTCTTTGCTAGCGATGCTCCTGCGTCATACTCCTCTGGCTGAAAAATTCATGGAATTCTGTCCATGAGATATTGCACTGACCTTCCATGCTTCTGGATGTCTTCTTCGCTTACCAAACTGGCATCTTCTATTGGTCGTCCTTTCCAGTCTACCAAATATTCAAAATATGTTTTCCTTCGAGTATTCTTACCAATTATTTGATCTATGATATGCTCCATCTGGGGATTTTTTGCTACAGGCATCTTCTTTTTCCACTGGATCTTCCTCTGATCTTCGGGTCCTTTGGTTCCATATTCCATGTAAGGATACAGGTCTGCAATGTTGAATATGGGTGATATACCCACATCTTCTGGCAGCTCTGTCTCATAAGCATTCTCACCAAATTTTCTTAGGATTTTGCACGGTCCTATCTTCTTCAACTTTAGTTTATTATATGTTCCTCTTGGGAACCTCTCCTTCCTAAGATGTATTATAACTTGATATCCAACTTCAAATTGAAGTTTCCTCATGTGTCGATCAACTCTACATTTGTATTCACTACTACTCTTCTTCAACTGCACTTTGATCTGATTATGAAGCTCTTGTATTTCTGCTACGAAGTCTTTGGATCAAATGCTCCTAAATTCACTCTGCTCTAGATCTCTTAAATCAGACACTCCCCTCGGGTTCATTCCATACACTATTTGAAATGGACTTTTTCTTGTACTTCGGTTCACTCAGTCATTATATGCAAACTCTGCTTGTGCTAGAATCTGATCCCACTGGCTATGATGTTCAGTGACCAAACTCCTTAGAAAATCCCCTAAACTTTGATTCACCACCTCGGTCTATCCATCTGTTTGAGGTTTATATGAAGAACTAAAGGTTATTTTTGCTCCCAACTTCTTCCACAATGTTCTCCAGAAATGACCAACAAATTTGATATCTCTATCTGAAACAACACTCCTGGGAAATCCATGGAGTCTCACAATTTCTTTGAAAAAAAAGTTAGCAATGTGTGTTGCATCACTAGTCTTCTGGCATGGGATAAAGTGTGCCATATTTGAAAATCTGTCCACTGCCAAAAATATGGAATCGCTTCCTCTTTGAGTCCTTCGCAATCCCAACACAAAATCCATGCTTATTGCATCCCAAGGCCTCTCTGGAATAGGAAATGGTTGATACAACCCAATATTTTTCTTCTTTCCCTTTGCATACTAGCAAATCTTACATTTGTTCACAAACCTCTTCACCTCTGCTCTCATACCTGGCCAATAATATGAACCGTTCAAATGTGAAAACATTTTGTCATGGCTGAAATGTCCGACTAGACCTCGACTATGCTTTTCCTTCAGAAATTAACCCTCATCAAACACTTTGGTATGCACAATTGGAATCCTTTGAAAAACAACCCATCCTAAATCAGATATTTGGCCCACTGGCTTCTGTCTCTGAGAACATGATTCTCACATGCTTCATATCCTTCCTTGAAATCTGGATCATCATGATACATTTCCTTAAGGTGGTAAAAACCCAAGGTGATGCAGGAGCATCCCTCACGTCAAGCGAGCCAACGCGAAATGCAATGGACAGCTGGACAAGTGCCAGCACAAATTTTTTGAATTTTCTTTTGAAGTTGATGCGCCAAGCATAAATGAGATCATTTAATGAAGGCACCTTGGTAAAAATGTAATCATACCTCGAGCCATACGCTCCTGTCTGAAGTAGATGGAGGCATTTATAGTAGTTAATGCATGTAGATAGGATTTTTCTAGATTAGACAGTTCTAGAAGAAAAGAGGGAAAACTCGAATATAGACACCCTCATTGTACATTGTAACATAGTTCAATTCAGGAAGAGTTAAAAGAATCCAGAGCATAGAAGAGAAGGAGATAACTGTAGAAGAACACCCATGTACAGATCTTGAATTAATAGAAGAAGTTGATTCAGATTCATGGCTGTTGTGTTATTCTTTGTATATGTGTGTTGAATGTTATGCTCCTGAGTATTTACTTCCTGTTATGGAATTGCTATTATGATGTGCATATGATTTCATGTGTTGAGGTTGAAATCTGAGAAGAAGTGGAATGAGTTACAATTGTTTCTCTATTTGAGCAAGGATTCCTGCAAGGAGTGCAGTTGAAGTCATCTGCAAGGAGTGCGTTGACAGAAGGCTCAGATAGTCAACTCTTGTTCTCATTCACCCAGGAGTGAAATTGGGTCATACGAGCCATGCAAGGAGTGCACGGGCTATGGAGAGTCTCAGTCGTGAAACTGAGCGAAGTGTTGAAGGACTGCTGCTACAGGTGTGCGCAGAGTCAAAAAGAACTCGACACTCGGAAGTGTTTTGAGAACTTCCGCAAGGAGTGCGAGCAAAGAACCTCGTCGAGGTTGAAAGTAATTGAGGAAATCTCAGAAATAATAGGCCTCTGATTCACTGAAGATCAGCGTAGATAAGCGCGACTTGAAGTTGCAATGACGTCGCAGGTTGGCGAGCGGGCAAGCTAGTCTCATGAGGAGATATTCAGTCACCTCCATGGATTTACAAAAGGGAGGAACGGACGGACGAAATCCTTTGAGGAGGTTTCGCGAAGTTTCGTGGGTTGTTGGATCTCACGAAGGTGTGGGGAGGTTATCGCCACATCAAAGTCCAGATTTGAAAGGCTAGTCAACCGTTAGATTTGGCCAGAGTTACACTGGGGTTAATCCCTAGTGAGCAGAGGAGAGTCCCTAAAAAGTCATCGGGATATTGAAGTTATCAGGAATTCCGGAAGTGAAGAAATCTTGCAGTTTGAAATCGCGATCCGCGATATCTAGATAAGATCAGAACTGTTCACTGTGGAGGATGCGTGTCCGTAGATCCCGAGGAGTCAGGGATCGGAGAATCGGGTTTTCTGAAAACAAAGAAATCGTTGCATAAAGAATCATGATTTCATGATACCCGATGGGGCACCGAGGAAGTGGTGACATGGAGGAGTAATCTCTCACATGCATCGGGGATCGGTATATCGGGATTTCTAGTGACGTGAGAACCAGTACAGGAGGAGTCACGAAACTCCAAAATGCGATGACCCCACAGTCATAGTAATTGAGTGGAGAACAGGTGTCACCCCATATCGGGGTTCGGGACATAGAAGGTTTTGTGGACAAGTGCAACGGAGATCGCGATATCGCGATACGCGATATCCCGACGACCACCAGGATAGTGTGGGGCCATAGGAGCTAACAAGTGGACAGGTGGCATATCTTATATCGGGGTTTCGTAGGTTGAAGCCCACGATCTTGGCAACAGAAATTGCGAAGTCGCGAGACATGATATCCCAATGGAAGGATTGTGTGGGCCATAGTCAGGGTGAGTGGAATACAGGTGGCACGGAGTCATCGGGATCTCGTCGCGAGAAGTCTCAGAATATCAACGGTAGGACTCACGATCCCACGAGGTCCGATTTCCCGATTTGGATAGGGAGATCATAAGGAGAATTTCTATGGGTGTTGAAATTCCCGATAGGGAATTTGAAGAGCCTTTTTTTTTATCTTCGGGCCAAGAGAGGAAGGTCCTGTGAGCGGACGTGCCCCGTGAGGGTGCGCCTGCGTCAAGTGGTATCAGAGCTTAGAAAAGCTTCTTTGCTTTCTATAGCAGAGAAAAAGGAAATTTCACCATGCTGACAAGGAGAAGAGATAGATGATCACCTGACCCAGAGGAGGAAAGGGAATTGTCCAGAGAAAGAGGTAAACAAACGCAGAACCCAAACATGGAGAGAGAAGTGTGAAATCTTCATGCCAGAATGGAGGACATGGAGACATCACAAAGGCGCAAAGCTGATGTAGGAGATATCAGTGAATCTGAAGATGACGATGATGTTGGACATGGAGAAGAAGAAATCCCAGAGGAATATGCCACAACCGAACGCTTACTCAAAGCTGTTGCAAGAATGAGTACAAAGGTAAGAATGGACATTCCAGTTTATGAGGGAAATCTGGATGCAGAAGAGCTGCTGGATTGGATTAGAGCTCTAGACACTTACTTCGATTATGAAGATATAGAAGAGGATAAGAAAGTCAGGCATGTTGTCACAAGATTAAAAGGACATGCAGCCTTGTGGTGGGATGAACTGCAAGTTGACAGGCGTTGCTAAGGCAAGCAGAAAATTAAGAGCTGGGACGGGATGATTGCAAAGATGAAAGAAAAATTCATTCCCAGAGATTATCAAATTTCTTTGTTCAGGAGGATGCAGAACCTGAGACAGAAGTTGATGACAGTGAAGGAGTATACTAAGGAATTTTATAGGTTGAATATCAGGTCAGGTCATCGCGAAAGCAATGACGAAAAGGTGGCCAGGTATATGAATGGCCTGAGGTATGAAATTCAGGATGAAATAAATATGGAAACCATCTGAATGGTGGAGGATGCCTATCAAATGGATTTGAAAACTTAAGAGAAGCTAAGCCGTAAGCAAGGTCAGTGAGGCAGAGGCAGAAGTCAGCCCAAAGGCAAATCGGTTGCTCAAAATAAATACCAGAAGCCCAAGGACGACTGGAAGAAACCTCAGACTCAGATAGAGAGAGGTGGAAGTTCGCAGCGAGGGCGATATGTTGAGCAAAGAGAACAGCATACTGAGCAGAGAGGAGGATATGCTGATAATAATAGGTTTCCTCGTACCAAAGGTAGAGGAAGAGGAAGAGGTGGAGTAATCACGTGCTTCACGTGTGGAAAAAATGGGCACAGGTCATTCGAGTGTCCAGAGAAAAAGAAAGAAACTGGAGAGACTCACATCACCGAGGCACAGAGGCGAGATGTTGAGGCAGAGTACGCTAAAGGCGGAAGATCGTTGGTGATGCGAAAGGTCCTTTTGATGCCAGAGAAGGAGATGGAGAATCCAGCGTAGAGGAACAGTCTTTTTAGGACTACTTGCAAGACCAAGGATAGAGTGTGCAAGGTCATCGTGGACAGTGGAAGCACCGATAATCTCGTTTCAACCGAGATGGTAGAAAAGCTAGAGTTGGAGACAACTGATCACCCGAGTCCATACAAAGTTTCATGGCTACAAAAGGGACATCAGGTAAATGTCACTAAACAGTGCTTAGTTGACATTAAGATAGGAGGATATAATGATAGGATTTTATGTGATGTTATTCCTATGGATTTCTGTCATTTATTGTTGGGAAGACCATGGAAATATGATAGAAATGTAATTCATGATGGGAGAATGAATACATATACCCTAGAGAGAAATGGGAGAACTCATATGTTGTATCCAATTGAAGATAAAGAGGTGAAGCCGGAGGTAAACAACATAGTACTTCTCATGAGTGGGAAGGAACTTCTTACAGAAGTTAAGAAAAAGGAGGATCCACAATTCTTTGTTGTCAGAAAACTGAGAATAGTTCTGACTAGTACAAGGGTGGATGATTTGCCAGAAGAAGTTCAGGAACTGCTGGAAGAGTTCGTTGATATTGTAGTGGACGAACTACCTCATTCGTTGCCACCGATAAGAAGTGTGAGTCATCATATAGACCTCATACCAGGAGCTAGGTTTCCAAACAAAGCTGCGTACAGATTGATGCCACAGGAGAATGAGGAGGTTAAGAAGCAGGTCCAGGATTTATTGGACAAGGGATTGGTCAGAGAAATCTTGAGTCCGTGTGTTTTTCCGACAGTACTTAGTCCGAAGAAAGATGGAGGCTGGAGGATGTGCACTGATTCAAGAGCCATTAATAAGATAACTATTAGCTATAGATTCCCATTGCCGAGGATGGATGATCTGATGGATTGCTTAAGTGGAGCAAAATTTTTTTCAAAGGTAGATTTGAAGAGTGGATATCATCAGATTCGTATGAGAGAAGGTGACGAATGGAAAATGGCATTCAAGACAAACGAAGGTTTGTATGAATGGCTTGTCATGCCGTTTGGCTTGACGAATGCACCGAGTACCTTTATGAGGTTGATGAATGAAGTCCTGAAGGAGTTCATTGGAAAATTTGTCATCGTGTACCTGGATGACATATTGATTTTCAGCAAGACAAAAGCTGAGCATTTGAAGCATTTGGCCATTGTGACGAAGAGATTATAGCAAGAGAAGTTGCTGATAAATATGAAGAAGTCCTCATTTATGAAGACAGAACTCATTTATTTGGGGTTTGTTATATCTGCAAATGAATTGAGGATGGATCCAGATAAGGTGGAGATAATCAAGAATTGGCCATCACCGAGGAATGTATTTGAGGTGAGGAGTTTTCATGGACTGGCTAGTTTCTACCAGAAGTTCATCAGAAATTTCAACAGGATTAGTGCAGCAATGATGGACACAGTCAAGAAAAGACATAAATCTTTTCACTAGACTGAAGAGGCTGAAAAGAGTTTCAATTTGTTAAAACGAAATATTACGGAACAACCGGTTTTGGTGTTGCCGGATTTTCAGAAAACATTTCAGGTAAAATGTGATGCAAGCAGGTTTTCCATAGGAGTAGTCTTGAGCCAGGAAGACAGGCCGATTGCATATTTCAGCGAGAAGCTGAATGAGGCAAAAGAAAAGTACTCCACGTATGATAAATAATTCTATGCCATCATACAGGGATTAAAGAAATGGAGACACTATTTGATTCCAAAGGAATTTGTTTTATATAGTGATAACCATGCATTACAATTTGTGACTCAACAGGAAAAGTTGAATCAGAGGCATGTTAAATGGGTTGAATACATGCAAAATTTCACTTTTCTGATAAAACATATTTCTGGTACTGCTAACAAAGTTGTTGATGCTTTGAGCAGGAAGTGTTTGTTGTTGCAGGAGTTCAAAGTCAGGACGTTAGGCTTTGATGACCTTAAGGACATGTATGCAGATGATCTAGACTTTAAGGAAGTGTATGAAGCAGCTGAGAATCCAGTTCTCAGAGACAGAAGCCAGTGGATAGAGTATGTGATCCAGGACGGATTGTTGTTCAAGGGCAATCAACTATGTATTCCAAATTGCTCCATGAGGGAGAACCTGTTAAAGGAGAAGCACAGTGGAGGATTGGTCGGACACTTCGGTCATGATAAGACATTTGCAAAGTTGAGCGAGTCATACTTTTGGCCAAGGATGCGGTCAGAGGTCAAGAGGTTCGTAGATAGATGCCGGACTTGCCAGCATTCAAAAGGAAGAAAGAAGAATGCAGGATTTTATCAACCATTGCCCATACCAGACAAGCCGTGGGATGAAATTAGCATGGATTTTATATTGGGGTTACCAAGGACCCAAAGAGGTGTTTATTCCATCTTTGTGATAGTGGACAGGTTTTCCAAGATGGCACATTTTATCCCATGCCAGAAGACCAGTGAAGTGACTCACATCGCAAATCTGTTCTTCAAGGAGGTTGTTCGACTTCATGGATTGCCGAAAAGCATAGTTTCGGACAGAGACACAAAATTCATAGGGCATTTCTGGAGGACATTATGGAAGAAGCTAGGAACTAATTTGATTTTTAGTTCTTCTTATCATCCTCAGACGGATGGACAAACAGAAGTGGTCAACAGAAGTCTAGGAGACTTGTTGAGGAGCTTGGTGACAGAGCACCATAGCAGCTGGGATAGTGTATTGCTGCAAGCAGAGTTCGCATACAATGATTCAGTGAATAGGAGCACGGGCCGAAGTCCATTTCAGATTGTATATGGCACACATCCAAGAGGAGTTTTTGAATTGAGGGATTCGGAATAGACTGCTACTAGCAGCGCTAGTGCAGAAGAATTCGCTGAAGCGATGAAAGAACTTCACACCAGGGTGAAGGAGCGGCTATTGAAATCAAGCCAGGAGTACAAACACAGAGCAGATCAGCATCGGAGACAACTTCAGTTCGAAGTTGGTGATCTAGTTCTAGCGCACTTGAGGAAGGAAAGGTTCCCAAGAGGAACATACAATAAATTGAAAATGAAGAAAATTGGGCCATGCAGGGTCTTGAAGAAAATGGGACAAAATGCTTATGAAATTGAGTTATCGGATGGGATCGGAATATCTCCGACATTTAATGTTTCGGATTTATACCCATATAAACTTGAGGAGACTGGAACAAGTGATGAACAACCAGAGATCCAGTGGCAGAAGTAGATGCCAGTCGTAGAGAAGCCACAGATGGAACAGATATTGGATAAACGAGTGGGTAAGAAAACTAGAAGGAAGGAATATTTTGAATATTCGGTCAAGTGGAAGGGTCATCCAGTTGAAGATGCCAGCTGGGAAACTAAAGAAGAGATATAGAAGCATGGACATACCATGCAGGAGCTCATGGATAGGAGCCCATGAAAATTTTCAAGCGAGGGAGTATGATGCAGGAGCATCCCTCACATCAAGTGAGCCAACGCAGAATGCAATGGACAGTTGGACAAGTGCCAGCACAAATTTTTTGAATTTTCTTTTGAAGTGGATGCACCAAGCATAAATGAGATCATTTAATGAAGGCACCTTGGTAAAAATGTAATCAGACCTCGAGCCATACGCTCCCGTCTGAAGTAGATGGAGGCATTTATAGTAGTTAATGCAGGTAGACAGGTTTTTTCTAGATTAGACAGTTCTAGAAGAAAAGAGGGTAAACCCGAATATAGACACCCTCATTGTACATTGTAACATAGTTTAGTTCAGGAAGAATTAGAAGAATCTAGAGAATAGAAGAGAAGCAGATAACTGTAGAAGAACACCCATGTACAGATCTTGAATTAATAGAAGAAGTTGATTCAAATTCATGGTTGTTGTGTTATTCTCTGTATATGTGTGTTGAATGCTATGCTCCTGAGTATTTACTTCCTGTTATGGAATTGCTATTATGTTGTGCATATGATTTCATGTGTTGAGGTTGAAATCTGAGAAGAAGTGGAATGAGTTACAATTGTTTCTCTATTTGAGCAAGGATTCCTGCAAGGAGTGGAGTTGAAGTCGTTCGCAAGGAGTGCGTTGACAGAAGGCTCAGATAGTCAACTCTTGTTCTCATTCACCCAGTAGTGAAATTAGGTCATACGAGCCAAGTGCGCAGGCTAAGGAGAGTCTCAGTCATGAAACTGAGCAAAGTGTTGAAGGACTGCTGCTGCAGGTGTGCACAGAGTCAGAAAGAACTCAACACTCGAAAGTGTTTTGAGAGCTTCTTCAAGGAGTGCGGTAAAAGAACCTTGTCGAGGTTGAAAGTAATTGAGGAAAGCTCAGGAAGACTAGGCCTCTGAGTCACTGAAGATCAGTGTAGATAAGCACGACTTGAAGTTGCAAGGACGTCGCAGGTTGGCGAGCGGGCAAGCTAGTCTCGTGAGGAGATATTCAGTCACCTCCGTGGATTTACAAAAGGGAGGAAGAGATGGAAGAAATCCTTTGAGGAGGTTTCGCGAAGTTTCGTGGGTCGTTGGATCTCACAAAGGTGTGGGGAGGTTACGGCCACATTAGAGTCCAGATTCGAAAGGCTAGTCAACCGTTAGATTTGGCCGGAGTTACATCAGGGTTAAGCCCTAGTGAGCAGAGGAGAGTCCCTAAAAAGTCATCGGGATATTGAAGTTATCGGGAATTCCAGAAGTGAAGAAATCTTGCAGTTTGAAATCGCGATCCACGATATCCCGATAAGATCAGAACCGTTCGCTGTGGAGGACGTGTGTCCGTAGATCCTGAGGAGTCGGGGATCGGAGAATCGGGTTTTCTGAAAACAAAGAAATCGTTGCATTAAGAATCATGATTTCACGATACCCAATGGGGCGTCGAGGAAGTGGTGATGTGGAGGAGTAAGCTCTCACGTGCATCGGGGATCGGTATATCAGGATTTCTAGTGACGTGAGAACCAGTACAGGAGGAGTCGTGAAACTCCGAAATGCGACGACCCCACAGTCATAGTAATTGAGTGGAGAACAAGTGTCACCCCATATCGGGGTTCGGGACATAGAAGGTTCCGTGGACAAGTGTAAAGGATATCGTGATATCGCGATACGCGATATCCCGATGACCACCAAGACAGTGTGGGGCCATAGGAGCTGACAAGTGGACAGGTGGCATATCGTATATCGGGGTTTCGTAGGTTGAAGCCGACGATCTTGGCAATAGAAATTGTGAAGTCGCAAAACGCAATATCCCAACGGAAGGATTGTGTGGGCCACAGTTAGGGTGAGTGGAATACAGGTGGCACGGAGTCATTGGGATCTCACCGTGAGAAGTCCCAGAATATCGACGGTAGGACTCACGATCCCGCGAGGTCCGATTTCCCGATTTGGATAGGGAGATCATAAGGATAATTTCTGTGGGTTTTGAAATTCCCTATAGGGAATTTGAAGAGCCTTTTTTTTAGCTCTTCGGGCCAAGACAGGAAGGTCCTGTGAGCGGACATGCCCCGTGAGGGTGCGCCTGCGTCACAAGGTCTTCACTTGAAATTGTTGCAGAATTAGACATCTCCTGCTCAATGCATCAACAACCTTGTTAGCATTACCATAAATCTATTTAATGACAAAAGTGAATTTTTTCATAAACTTTATCCATTTGGCATGTCTCTGGTTAAATGTCTCTTATCTGGTTATGAATTGTAAAGCCTGATTATCGCTATACAAAACAAAATATTTTGGAACGAGATAGTGCCGCCATTTCTTCAAGGCTTGAATTATGGCATATAACTCTTTATCATATGTGGAGTACTTTTTCTTAACATCGTTCAATTTCTCACTGAAATACGCAACATGCCTATTATCTTGGCTCAAGACCGCTCCAATTGCTACTCCACTCACATCACATCTCACCTGAAGTGTTTTTCTGAAATCTGGTAATACCTAAATTGGTAGTTATGTTATCTTCTCCTTCAATATATTGAATCTCTTCTCAGCCTCTTCTATCCATTTGAAAGACTTATGTCTTTTCTTCACGATATGCATCATTTGTGCACCAATCTCACTAAAATTTCTGATGAAATTTTGGTAAAAAAATGCTAATCCATGGAATCTTCTTACCTCAAATGTAATCCTTGGTGATGACCATTCTCTGATTGCTTTCACCTTTTCGAGATCAATGTTGAATTCATTCTAAGAGATCACAAAACCCAAATAAGTGAGTTATGTCTTCATGAAAGAGGATTTCTTTAAATTGATCAACAACTTCTCTCGATGTAACCTCTTCATTACTAATGTTAAGTTCCTCAAATGATCTTGTTCATTTTTATTGAAGACCAATATATCATCCAGATATACGATCACAAAATTTCCAATAAAATCTTTTAGCACTTCATTCATCAACCTCATAAAAGTACTCGGGGAATTTGTGAATCCAAATGGCATAACAAGTCATTCATACAATCCCTCATTTGTCTTGAAGGATATTTTCCACTCATCACGTTCTCTCATCCTTGTCTGGTGATATCCACTTTTCAATTCTATCTTTCAAAAATAGTTTGCTTCACTCAAGCTATCCATTAAGTCATCCATCCTTGGCAATGGAAATATGTACTTAATGGTGATCTTATTTATGGCCCTTGAGTCTTTACACATTCTCCATCCTCCATCCTTCTTTGGACTCAACATAGTTGGTAATGTGCATGGACTCAAGCTTTCTCTAACTAAACCTTTGTCTAACAGATATTGAACCTGTCTTTTCACCTCCTCATTCTCTTGAGGTGTCAGTCTGTACACTTCTTTGCTCGACAACCTTTCTCTTGGTATCAAGTCAATGTGATGGTTGATACTTTTGATAGGTGGCAATGAGCTCGCCAACTCATCCACTATTATGTCAGAAAAATTTTCCAATAGCTCCTGAATTTCCTCAGGAAAATCCTCCATAGAAGTACTTGTGAGAATAACTTTCATCTTCCTCACTACAACAAACTGCATCTCTCGTTCTTTCATAACTTCACTCAGGAGTTCCTTCCCAATCATGAGAAGTATACTCCTGTTGGCTTCTTCCTTTACTTTCTTCTCTTCAATTGGCAACAACATATGTGTCCTACCATTCTTCTACAAGTTATAAGTATTTATTCTTCCATCATGAACAGAATTCCTATCATACTTCCATGGTACATCCATGGGAAACACATCACACATAATTTCATCTCTATATCCTCCTATTTTAAATTCAACTAGGAATTTCTTAGTGATTGTTACTTGATGACCTTTTTGCAACCATGATACTTTATATGATGTTGGATGTATAGTGGTCTCCAGCTCCAATTTATCACCATATATGTGGATACTAAATTATCAGTGCTCTTGCTGTCAATTATCACCTTGCATACTATGTCTTTAGTCTTGCAAGCTGTCTTGAACAAACTGTTCCTCTGCACCGGCATTTCAATCTCTGGCTCTAGTTTTAAGATAACTTTATTCATCATCAAATATCTCCCATCTTTTTCATCTTATGCCTCAACATATCTCTTATGTCCTTCTGAAATGTGAGCTTCACCTCCCTCTTTCTTCCTCTCGGGAAATTCCCAAGACATGTGTCCTACCTTTTCATAGGCATAACACCTTATCTCTCCTCCTACACCTCTTCATCTTCCTCTAGGAAAATATTTTCTACCACCACTCTGCCTTCCTTGGGAACTCCCTCCTATCTCAAAGTGACTATGTTGTTTTTCCACCTCACCTTTGTGCTTATGTGTCTTGTCATGGGAAACTCCTTTGCCTATGTTCAAGCTTCTACCTCTATTTTGTTGACTTTTCTTTCTATCCAAATTCTCCTCATATTTCAACACAATATGGTACACATCCTCTACTGTCCTTATTGTCATCATGTTGATCTCATCTTGGATTTCATATCTCATGCCATTGATGTACATAGAAAATTTTTATTAGTCTCTCTCTTTTTGTCCATCGTTGATGTTCAGTCTGTAGAACTACTCTATGTACTCCTTCACAGTCATTCCTTTATGTCTCAGGTTCTTCAACCTTCTGAACATATTTATCTGGTATTCCTTGGGTAAGAATTTCGCCTTTAGGTTGGCTACCATTCGATATCAACTCTTAATATTTTGTTTTCATTTGCTTCTCATGCCAGCCTATAGTTCATCCCACCATAGTGATGCATGCCCTTTCAACCTGGTGACAACATGTTTCACCTTTTTATCCTCATCAACATCCTCATAGTCAAAATACTTGTCCATTTCTCGTATCCAATCAAGCAATTCTTCGACGTCTAAATTACCTTCATACATTGGGATGTCTATCTTTGCTCTAGCTCCCAACTTAACAAATGCTTTCAGCAAGCGCTCTTCCGCAGCATCCTCCGCTACAATTTCTTCAACTTCCACTTCTTCATTTTCGGCATCAATGACGTCTCCAGCATCAGGTGCTCTAATTTTTTTTGTTTCCATGGCATCCAGCCTTGCACGTAGTTCTCTCATCTCCCTTTCCATAACTCTATTTTCTATAGGTGGCTCTACACGTCTCCTAGGAAGAATTATGTTGACGTATCTGATACCACTCAATGATACCATCCTACTTCGATGTCTCCTTGAATTACATAAATCAATTCTAAATCTGCTCTGATACCACTTGATTGCATAACCACCTTCCCTCCTAGGGATTTTGCGACCTCCCAGTCTTGGATGTTCAAAATTCTCAAACCAAATTGGTTCTTCAGGCCTTCAACAAACCCTGAGAAATTTATACACTCACAGAGGTCCCCTTGATGTCGCATTCAAGTTCAGACTACTCACACCTCCGCTCTCAACTCTTGGTGACACCGATTACTGAGTACTAGTCTCATGCTAAAATATGTAAGACTAGTATTCACATATAAAACTATTGGGAAAATATGTACATAACATTCAAAGATTTTATTTATTGAAGCTAATTCTTTATGTTATATTAAATGGGTTTTATTTTATAATATTTAAGACTTTAATATTTTTTATTTTTTAATTTGGAAAAGGAAGAAAATCTCTCTCTCTCTCTCTCTCTC
>SNQJ01S0056773.1:2394-28292 GCA_010110895.2 Picea sitchensis | reverse complement strand
TCTCTATATATATATATATATATATATATATATATATTGTTTTAATTATATTTTATAGTTATGAGGATTTATATTGAAGTGTTTTTAGAGAAATATAAAGAAAAAAGTTGGGATTTTACCCTTTAAAAATAAGATTATGAATAAGTACCTAACATACAATTATAGGGTTTTCTTATGAAAATTAACAAAATTTGGTTGGTTCTTGGAGCGATCGTTAAAACTTGTATATTTGGCACCAGTACTTTCCCTTGATCCCTTATATGGCCACCACCGCTGGAGGCGGTGCCACCCCATCCTACAAGAACGTGGTGGCTAGAAGAAGATAATTACCTTCCCTCCTAAACTTAGAACCATAAAAGTGGGGATCTGAACAAACTATGTCGTAGACGAAGGCCATCCCGAATTCCCAGAGCCCAATGGAAGAGGAACATCAAAAACCTCCTTCACACACACCCCCAATGGGTAATCAACATGATCAAAACCCAAATAGGTCTACATGTATTCCCTAAACAAAGGAAATCTTGCATTATGAGATCCAAATCCCAATCATGGTGCATCATATCCAATATATGCAAGATCATGCCCTAATCTGTAAATTCATGGGATTATGGCCCTTAGAAAACGAACTCCTCTGGTGTATTAAAACTCGATGGAATATCAAATGAAATGTGGATCTAAAGTTGGGTTCAAAATGCTTCTTTATGGCCATATCTAATCTGACCAAAGATGGAGAAAGAATATTTCAGAGTGGATCATATTTCTTTAATTCATCTAGGCTTTATGTTCGAATATGGAAAGAGAATTGCAATCCCCAGAAAGAGATGGCAGGCCCAGTCTAGATATGTTTGTACTCCCTCCTGTAAGAATACTTGCACCCATATATCCTAGAGGGTATAGGCAACATGTTGGGATCCTTTGTTAGAATGGAAGATGTTACCCATCAAGGAAGGTACACTTCATATGCTAGGATTTGTGTTTATATTTACATTTTAAAGGCCTTACCAGCCTCAATCATTCTCGAATTTAGGGATAGTGAGTGGATTCGAACGATTGACTATGAACACATACCTTTCTAGTGCCATAAGTTGCATGCCCATGGAAATCTATTTAGGTATTTCCCCCTAAATAAATAGGTGAACCAATCTAAATCCCAACAAGAAAAAAATGAATAAGGATTTGAAAAGGTTCCAACGAGGAGAAAGGTCCTCCGGAAATCAACTCATCATCCTAATCCTACGGGCCCTAGAATCAGTAATCGCTTTGAGAAACTAGCAACAATTGAGGAAAAAAAGAGTGAAATGCAAACGATGATGTAGTAAACTCAGCCAAACAATCCCATATCCAACCTAAATATCCTGAACCCAAAGGTCAAGGGATCCCAGATCCAGATATGCATTAAGAAAGAAACCTAATCAAAGACTGGGATTGAGGAAATGAAGAGTTTAGAGAAAATAAAAATAGATAAAGAATATTATGAGGAAATGGAACTAGAAGAATTTGACCTCCAAATCATAGTTGTATCCTGTGCAAGGAAAGAAGCCCACTCAATCCCAAAAAACCAAATCCAGCTCCTTAAATCAACTCTCCTTAAATCAAAGTGCAAGGAAAAAGCAGGATCTAATCAGAAAGGTAAGAATTCTACTACTTCTTCTCCTAGCATAAGAAAACTTTCAACAAAAGAAACTACCAATGTAACCAAAGAGGATAAAAAAGAGGAATACCTTCTAATAAACAATTATTACAAGAATTCTAAGCGAACTCCTACTTAATTTGGGAAGGATAAACAGCATGGAGGAAAAGTTCTTGTCCCAAACTCCCCATTCTTAATGAAATTAATCAATTGGAATATAAGAGGAATTAACAACCCAAGAAAATACAAATCCTTAAAAACTTTGATTTCTGAAGAAAAAGTGTCTATAATAATGATACAAGAAACCAAATGTTCATCGGAAATCCTTTAAAATATAGCCTAAAAATGTCGGTGAGGATTCCATTCAATGGGTATTTATGCAATTGGAGCCTCAGGTGGCTTGGAAATCCTTTGACACCCCTCTGTTGTCCTCCTTAATCAGTGATTTTCCACCCACCACTCCCTTTCTGCAGTTTTCCAACTGGTGGGATCATCTCAGGTAGGCACGATCTCCAATGTTTACATCCCCCAAACCGTTCATGATAAATTAGCATTTATAAATTCCCTTCATAACCTTCATCCTACTAACTTCCCTTAACCCATGGATCTTAGGGGGATATTTCAATATAATTTCTTCACTCTGAGAAAAATAGGGGGGGTTAATCGCCTAGACTAAGATTTAGAGAGGTTTAAGGACACTCTTCAAGCCCTTATGTTGGTTTATTGGGAAACCAATAATGGTGTATTTACATTGAATAACCATAGGAGAGGTCCCCGAAAAATATCCTCTCGTTTGGACCATTTCTTGGTTTCAAAATCCGTTCTCTGCCTAAATTATGCCTTAGACACCTCTATGTTGCCTTTTGAGGGGTCGAAACACTAGCCGATGAGCATAACCATAGAAATCCAAGCTATTCCAAAGAAACATCCCTTTCGTTTTGAACCGTTTTGGTTAAACAACCACTCCTTCTAGGAAAATTTTGAAAGATGGTGGAAATCAAAAGCAATCCAATAGGGCTCTCTAATGAACCGCCTGCAGCAACACCTGAAAATTTTTAAAAAATAAATTAAGAAATGGAACAAGGAAGAATTTGGTAACATATTTTCTGGAAAAACTATTCTAACAGAGAAAATGAAACAATTTCAACAAGAGATTATAAACAAAGGCAACACAGAGGATATTATAAAGGAGGAGATGAGATNTAGTATGAGATTGTGATGCAGCTCCCCTCCCCTTCGGGGTTTTGCGACCTCCTAGTCTCTAGATCATTCCAAGTGTCGATTCAGATTGACTCTGAGGGCTCCTGAATGAACCCAAAAATTATACACAAGCCCCTTTTCTTCCTTTGGCACAGGTCCTGTGATACACACACCTTTTGTCTATGCTTTCTAGTGCTTCTCAATTTTTGAGCACTATCACTAGCCCCTTCTCCCATGCGACTCTAGGTTGTGACCTTGTGATAATACATGATTGCGGGCACAGGAAATAGTGGTTTCTAACCAACCCACTTTTCTTCCCACAATCCTCCTTGTGCTGCCATGTATCTCTTTGTGAATATCATGGTTCCAATTGCGGCCTGCTCCAAGAATATTATCCTTCGCGCAAGTCCTGGCCATGAAATCCTTCTCATCCGTCGATCTCAAGATCTTGGCGATAATGTCAGAATCGATGCTTCATATCTATTCCCTTTCAACCTATAGATGATATCTGCTTCCCCTAGATCAACGGTTGTGATCTCTTCGCAAATCCACACTTCGGGTGTTTGAAATATAAAACCTAGCTCCTCCCTTATGTCAATCTCCCATATTTAACGATCCATGGACACCTATCCCATAATCAATGGCCCTGCTCCTCCTTTGGATGTTTGACCTTTAAACTTGAATCAACGGTCCTATGACCCTCTTCTCGATCGACAATTGATATTTCCTCCGGGTCTCCGAACTTCTCAGCTCTCAAATCTCAAATCCTTTTTCTTATCCTCAAATCTGTGGAATCCTACCACATGTCCTCTTAGATCAGACAGCTATGAATCACTCTGGAACTTTACTTGGAGTTCATAGATTTCCGCCACGTCTCCTCTCCTAGTTTGACAACTCAGATTCACCTTGGGTGATCTGATGGCTCAGAGCTACTCCAGCTCTCAGGACTTTGACAGTTTCAAATCTCAACAGCCTCAAGTCTCCAGAATGAATCATTCTATAATCCACGATTTGGTGACACCTGTCCAACCTAGATCAACAGTTTTCATTCGCTCTGGTTGTTCGAGCTTTGGTTTTTTCAACACTTTAACCTCCGCCTCCTTCTTGATCTCCCGATCCATTGACACGTATCCCCTCTGGATCCAACGGTCTAGATTCTCCTTTCTCAAATCACGATTTCATGACTTGTGACTTCCAAGTCACAACTTCCTGCACATTCCCGACTTCCGAAATGCCATTTTTCAGAGCACCCAAATATGATGGATCATGCTCCTCTAGATATAACGTTCCATATCTCCCTTTCACATATCGAGATTTCACGTTTCACAAAATTGGAGGATTTCCTGCCTTCCTGCTCTCGATCCCCGATATCAAAAATTTCTCCCTGGACAATCAACAGTCCAGATCTCTCCTCGATCAATGGTTGCGATCTTTTCACGAGTTCGCACTTCGCGAATTCTCACAAGTCTGTCCTTTGACTTCTCTGATGTGCGAGTCAATGAAACATTGATTGCTCGCCACACATCCCTTCTAATGGACGGTTCTGATGATGTCCGTATTTCGCGAATTCGCAAAACCCTCTCTCGTGTGCAACTCCAAAGAGTTAAAACTCATGGACGTTCCTCTAGATCCAATGACTGTTGGTCCATGAGATCGTATCTAACAGCTGAGTTCTAGTTCCCCCTGCACTTGTTCCTCCTCTACCTGGACCGAGATCTAACGGTCCAAGTTCTTCTCTACAACCGATCAAACGGTTGTCGGTGCTCCTCCTCCTAAACTTCCATCTTCTCCTAACTTAGGAGATTTTGTCAATGTTTGAAAGGTCTCGACCTTTGAACTTCTTCTTGTGAACCCGACTCCTTTGGGTCTTTCTTACGCTTATGAAAGTGTTATCTCTTCTAAGCTTATGGACTTAGAATAAGTCCGTCTAATACCCTCTTCTTGCATTATCCCTTATGAGCTTAATCTCCTCGAATATTTCAATCTCCCATGCACACCTTTCATTCTTAGGATTTCTTCATACTCAGAATCTTGAAGGATTTCTTGAACAAGAAATACTTCTTGCCCACTTAGCATTCTTATGCTCGATGCACTCCTTGCAGAGCTTTTCCTCACAGAGTATTTTGCAACTCTATTTCTCCCGAACTCGACACAAATTTCTTTTCTGCACACTTGCACTGACTCAATTCCCACCTGACAGAGCTCTAAAGAGTTCTCAGTAACTCTGCTTCTCTATGATTATTCTGTACAGTCTCCCCTCTAAGGTATTTAGTAACCTTGAGGTTCTTCTTGAGATTGTGATTGCTCTAGTGCACCCTCATGGAACGTTCTTCTCTGACTCCGCAGAGTTCAGATGCGCACTCCTTGCATTGGCTACAAAACCTCCGATGTTCTTTTGTGCACTCCTTGCATAGCCTAAAGAATCCAGAACGATATTATAAAACTCAATGAATATCAAATATATATATCTCCTACTACAAATGTAACTTATCATACATCTACAACATTCATTCATGAAAATATATAAACACACGATATGCAGGAAAAACTACTTTTCTATTATCTCTGTGTGTCTATACAGATGATTTACAAAAACTGGACTGTAACAAAGTCCCTGTTCTCTCAAGCTCTCTCTCTCTCAGAACTATTCTACCTCCTCAGGCCTCTCTACCCAGACCTCTCTATCATTCTACCTCTGCCTATGAAATCTGATACAAGATCTCCTTACAAAAGAGGGGCTCTATGAGCTCGTCCTCTCTCACCTAACCTCATCTATTACATTGAATTTTTCATAAATTTTTACCCAAACCTGACCATGATTTGGGCCTGCTACAAGAAACCCTTTAAGGAAATTCAACCACTACCTGTACAAAAGCATGGCCTGACATTTACAACCTTACAACATGAAAATCCGTATAGGATTATTTCAAATTTAAAAATGGGAGGATTAATGCCTCTCCCTTTCTGCATTGCGTGTTTGCATGCTAGCTCTTTTGCTAAAGTGGAGAAATTATCCTGCATCATACTCTCCTACTAGGAAAAGAATGAGCTCCTGCTCATGAGCTCCTCTTCTCTAGTGTTGAAATCCTCCTGGATCCCAAATTCTCTTCTGGAGTTGTCCTCTTGCTCCTCTCCAGCTATGGTGTTGTTGTTGCTGCTTCTTTTTCTTCTTTTTTTTCTTCCCTGTTGCTATGGAAGGATATCCTATGTTCATCTCGCCTCTACTGACCACTTCTGTTGACTTCAACATCAGATTCTTTATATCCCCTATCACCTTGTCCAACTTCTCTAGTGGCTGGCTCTTATTATGCAGTCTTCTCTACTGTACTTCTTCCTTGTTAGTGGGTAGATCTACTTGATCCCCCATGCTTTCTTTATCTCCCTTTTTGGAATCGATTTGACACTCTGCTGCAGACTTCAATTCTACAGTCTCACTACCGAGATATTGCTCAACTTCTTCCTCTAACATATTATCTTCTATCAGTTCCTCTCATGATGATGTATCCCCAACTCTCTCCAACCACTCCTCTAGCTAGTATGCTCCTCCATCTTCTTCCAAGGCTTCTAATTCCTCATGCAGCTCAGCAAAGTCCATGTTGTCTGCTTCCTCTTCTGCTGCAGGCTCCAATGTTACAGTCATTTCTTGTTCATCTCCCTAGCTGAAAGTTTTGAGCAATTCTTCTGAATTCTCTTCTCTTGAATTTTGCATGATTGTCTTCTGGAAGTCATCTGTTGGTTTTGGATTATCCAACCAATCCTCCAACATCCTCAATTCTATCTCCCATTGAGTGAGCATCTCAACTATGTGCTCCTCCTCTTCTTTTCCTCGGGCAGATTCTGGTACTTGCTCCTTCATCATGACAGTCACTGTTGGCTATCCTTCCCTTGTTGTTGCACTTTCGTCATGTGCACTGGCCTTCATTTGGCTGCTTGATAGGAATTCCTTGATCCCTCCAATGATAAGAAAATTCCTCTAATCCTCCTCCTTTGTGATGGAAGTATCTAACTTCTCATTGTATTTATTCACATGGTCCACAAACCCACATGAATTTCCATTTATCAATGCTCCTTGTTGACATGAATCCACTTCTGAGCTCCCGAGACTTTTAGACAATTTCATCTCCTTCTCTCTGCCCACCTGGAAATTTGGGAATTCTCTACTACCCACCTAGCAGTCTATGAGATCAACCGATCCCATATCATTTCCCACTTGGAAATATGAACTTTTAGCATTGCTCCCTTGGCAGTATACGAGACCTCCACCTGGTCTTTTTTCATTGCCCACCTAGAAACTTGAAAGTCCATTTCTGCCCACCTGGCAGTTTACGAGATATTCATTTGATCTCTCCTCCTTTTCATCACTGAGGTTCCTTCTATCTTCTGACTCACAGACATGAACCACTTCCTCTTTATCTCTAAGGCTTTCGACATACCTCAGCCACCTCTTTAACAACTATTGTTTTCCTCTGGCCAACAATCCCTTGAATGGCCACTTCACCTTCTTCTTCATGGGCCATTCATACACCCAATGTGCTTTTACATTCTGGCGCATTTCAAATGAGAGCTTCTCCATTCTGTTTCTTATCTCATTGAACTCCAGACAACGCCCATGGCCTTCAATAGCCATTTACACTTTCTACCTTCCCTCCTGGAAAGTCTATGGATCACTCTTCATCTGTGAGAATATCCATCTCCTCTCACAGCTTAACCGATTGTTTAAAATTTTATTGCTGCGTCCATGCAACACTTTCTCACAGAGCGTCAGTACTCTGCCTCCTTCACTTGTCATCTTTAGGAAAACTTCTTTCTGTGATACTACCTGATGTTATTAGGTCATCTCCTTTGCCTGCTATCTGTAAGCAAGGATCGACATTCTGATTACCTCCTTTGCCTACAAAAATAAATTATGTGTTGTTATACCACCTGATGGTATCAGAGTATCTCTTGTCACCGTCTCTCCCTATCCCTGCTGCCTGCAAGAAAAATTTTATCTCCTGGTACTACTCGATGTAGTCAAACCATCTCCATCTCCTTCGCCTGAAGTCTACAAATGAACATCAAGCTTGGATACCACCTATTGCAGCCCCTCTCCCCTTCAGGGTTCTGCGACCTCCCGGTCTCTAGATCATTGCAAGTGTCGAGTTGGATTGACTCTGTGGGCTCCTGAATGAACCCAAAAATTATACACAGGCCCCTTTTCTTACTTTGGCGTAGGTCCTGTGATACCCACACCTTCGGTCTGCACATTCTACCACTTCTCAATTTTCGGTCACTAGCTCTTCTTTCACTTGTCCCTTCTCCCATGTGACTGTGGGTTGTGACCTTTTTCTAATACACGATTGTGGGCGCAGGCAATAGTGATTTCGAACCAACCTGTTTTCTCCTCGCAATCCTCCTTGTGCTGCCACGTATCTCTTTGTGAATACCATGGTTCCAATTGTGACTCGCTCCAGGAATATTATCCTCTGTGCAAGTCCTGGCTCTGCAATCCTTCTCGTCTGTCAATCTCACGATATTGGTGATAACGTCTGAATCAACACTTCAGATCTACACCATTTCAACCTATAGACGAGATCATCTTCCAATAGATCAACGACTATGATCTCTTCGCAACTTCAAAATTCGGGTGTTTGAAATTTCAAACCCATCTCCTCCCATATGTCAATATCTCATAGTTAACGATCTATGTACACCTGTCCCATAATCAATGGTTGTGCTCCTCCTTTGTATGTTTGAACTTTTAACTCATATCAATGGTCCTGTGACCCTCTTCTCGATCGACGACTGAGATTTCCTTCAGGTCTTTAGAATTTTTATCTCTCAAATATCAAATCCTTTTTCTTCTCCTCAAATCCGTGGAATCCTACCACATGTCCTCTTAGATTGGACAGCTATGAATCACTCTAGAACTTTACCTAGAGTTCACAAATTTTTTCCACGTCTCCTCTCCTAGTCTAATGAATCAGATTCACCTCGGGTGATCTAATGGCTCAGAGCTACTCCGACTCTTCGGACTTCAACGATTTCAAATCTCAACAACCTTAAGTCTCCGGAATTAATATTTCTGGAATCCACGATCTGGTGACACCTGTCCAACCTAGATCAATGGCTGTCATTCGCTCTGGTTTTTCTCTCTTCGATTGTTTCAACACTTCAACCTCTGCCTCCTTCTTTATCTCCTGATCCGATGACACGTATCCCCTCTAGATCCAATGGTCAAGATTCTCCTTTCGCAAATCAGGATTTCATGACTTGTGACTTCCAAGTCACATATTCCTCCACATTATCGACTTCTGAAATGTCGATATTTCAGAGTGCCCAAATCCGATGGCTCATTCTCCTCTGGATATAATGGTCTAGATCTCCCTTTTGGATATTGAGATTTTGCGTTTCATGAAATTGGAGGATATCTTACCTTCCTGCCCCCGATACCCAATATCCTGAAATTCTCCCTGGACGATCGATGGTCTAGATCTCTCCTCGATCAACGACTATGATCTTTTCACGAGTTCACACTTTGAGAATTCTCACAAGTCTGTCCTTTAACATCTCTGATGTGCGAGTCAACGAAATTTTGATTGCTCACCACGTGTCCCTTCTGATGGACGGTTTTGATGATGTTTGGATTTCACGACTTCGCAAAACCCTCTCTCCTATGAAGCTCCAAATAGTTAAAACTCATGCATGTTCCTCTAGATCGAACGACTATTGGTCCATGAGCTCAAATCTGACGGCTAAGATCTGGTTCCCCCTGCTCTCTTTCCTCCTCTGCATGGACGTAGATCTAATGGTCCAAGTTCTTCCCTACAACTGATGAGATGTTTGTCGGTGCTCCTATTCCTTAACTTCCACCTTATCCCAACTTAGGAGATTTTGTCAATGTTTGAAAGGTCTCATCCTTTGAACTTCTTCCTGTGAACCTAACTCCTTTGGGTCTCTCTTATGCTTTTGAAAGCGTTATCTCTTCTGAGCTTATAGACTTAGAATAAGTTCATCTTATACTCTCTTCTTGTGTTATCCCTTATGATATTGATCTTCTCAAAGATTTTGATCTCCCACGCACACCTTGCATTCTCGGGATTTCATCAAACTAAGAATCTTGAAGGATTTCTTGAACAAGAAATACTTCTCGCCCACATGGCGTTCTTCTTCTCAATGCACTCCTTGCAGAGATTTTCCTCACAGAGTATTCCATAACTTTGTTTCTGCCGAACTCGACACAGAGTTCTTATGTGCAGACTTGGACTGGCTCAATGCCCACCTAGCAGATCTCTACAGAGTTCTCAGTAACATTGCTTCTATGTGATTCTTCTGCACAATCTCCCCTCTAAGTTATTCAGTAACCTTTAGGTTCTTTTTGAGATTGTGATCGCTCTAGTTCTCCCTCCTGGCATGCTCTTCTCTGACTCCACAGAGTTCATATGTGCACTCCTTGTGCTGGCTACAGAACCTCCGATGTTCTATTGTGCACTCCTTACAAAGCCTAAATAATCCAGAATGATATTATAAAACTCAATGAAGATAAAACAAATCTATCTCCTACTGCAAATGGAACTTATCATACATCCACAACATTCATTCATGAAAATATATAAACGCACGATACGTAGGAAAAACTTCTTTTCTATTATCTTTGTGTGTCTATACAGATGATTAAAAAAAAATGGATTGTAACAAAGTCCAAGTTCTCTCAAGATCTCTCTCTCTCAGAACTATTCTACCTCCTCAGGCCTCTCTAATCATACCTCTCTATCATTCTACCTCTACCTATGAAATATGATACAAGATCTCCTTACAAAAGAGGGGCTCTGCGAGCTCGTCCTGTCTCACCTAACCTCATCTATTACATTGAAGTTTTCATAAATGTTTACCCAGACCTGACCACGATCTAGGCCTCCTACAAGCAACCCTTTAAGTAAATTCAACCACTACCTATAAAAAGGCATGGCCTGACATTTACAACCTTACAACATGAAAATCTGTATAGGATTATTTCAAATTCAAAAATGGGAGGACTAATGCCTCTCCCTTTCTGCATTACGTGTTTGCATGCTGACGCTTTTGCTAAGGTGGAGCACTACTCCTGCATCAAATTACAATATATATATATATATATATAAGAAAGATAATAATCATAAAATATGGAGTATGAGAAGTAAATCATATAGATTTAAGAATATTTTCCAGGTTTAATTATGAAGATGAACATGCATCTTATCATCAACCCTCATTTTCACTAGGTGGAATATAGTTAGGAAATAATGATTTAGAAATGATTTAAATGCCTTGTGCAACAACCTGCATTGGGTTACAAAGAATTTCTAATGAAACCAAGGCACAATTGTTAGTTTACATGGGAGGAACCTTGTAGAGATGATAATGATTTCCTTGTTACCAAAGATGAGTAATCCCAACTTCATGAATTATATGCAAACAATGATCGACAGAGAGGTTGTACCCAACATATTGACTGTCACCAAATCCATTTCTATGCATAAAGGCACCATCAACATCGAATTTTTCCTTCCCTACTATCATAAGGAAAACATAGAACTTGTGATTAAGAGTCCTCAAGTTCCATATCTTGATGGAGTCACTTTCTAAGTGTTTTAAAGAAATATTATGTGGGATTTTTTTGAATAAATTCTTACATGTCAAGTGTTTGAAAAAATACATGCATGTTAAGTGTTCAAAGAAAAAAAATTCCATTAATTTATTGTTTCATATCCTCATAGCAAGACAAAATTTTATATTAAGATCAAGTTTCTCTCTCAGAAAACCTCATCCATTCAGATGAATTTGAATAGCTATGTGGTGTATTTGAAGAAAATAATGGAGCATAGTTGGGGATTCCTATTTCCAAGCAACTCCTTCTTTATGATGTAAACAATTGGAGGATCGATATTTTCTAGTTGATTATCATATTTGAAAATATTTACACTACAAGGAAAAGACCCTCTAGCATAGGTTTTTGTGGATGCCCCTATAAAAATATCCCACACATATATTTATAGCAGATGATAAAAGTGGAGGTGAGTAGGAGAAGGTTTTAGTGGATATTTTTATGGAGGTTATTTTACAATTACATAACACACCAGTACGTTTTATACAACAGGCGCATAGCTGCCCTAAAAACTAGCACACCGTAGTAGGGTTATTTCAAATAAAGAATAATATTATCCCTATGCAAATAATGACGCATCGATAAATAATGATGCACTGTAATAACATTCTTTAAAAAATATCTAGTGCACAACCTAACAATGGAAACACCGATGTGCTATTAGTAGAGAACACCTTTATATGGTTAAATAAAAATCATTTACGCACCAATGTAGGATTGTGTCAAAAAATATATTATGGTGCACTCCATCTTATCATGTGCACCAGTACTCCAATATGGACCACCTTGTTAGGGTTAATTTATAAATTTATGCGCTTCTCTATGTAAAATCGGCCGCATCGAGGCATCTATTATTATACTACACCGTGTCATGCTCAAACAAAACATTTTGCACCATTGTATTTTTTTTAAAAATGTACGACAATGCAGTATGTAGTAGTAAACGCTTCAGTGCACACGTGTTCCCAAAAACATGCGCACCATGCTAGGACTACTTTTAAAAATATATATAACTTGTGCGCTCATTAAACATATATTCCCCGATGTGATTGTTCATTGGGCACACCGAAACAGGGTTTTATAAAAAAACATTACCGACGATAAAAACCATTTATACCATTTTTCAGTGTTGTAGAGATCAAAATAACCAGTGCAACCTTGGCCTATCTAAATCACCCTTCCATCGGTGCTTTCCTTGCTTTCCTTCCTTTCATCTATTGCTCGGTGCGTGGATTTCAATTTTTTCCAAACAATGGGAAAATTTAGTTTTCTTTAGTACGTCACAACCAAGCCTCCCCGAAGAAAACATTTCCAGGTAATTTCCTTACTGCTTTATAAATTTTGTTTTCACTGGATTAAAATTTAAAATTGAGTGAAATTTTAAGTGTAAAAAAATAAAAAAACTACGTGGATCGTTCGAAGCGCTTAGCTCGCACCACCTACGGTGTGACCTATAAATTTACAAGGTGCACCACATACCCTGTTATCTATCTTAGAGATGCATTGGTAAACATAAAGGAACTGATGCATCCATTTAAAAATGCACCAAAGAAAATCATATAATTGGTGGGGCGGTGCGTCAGAGAACATATAACGCACCAGGTCGTTAAAGTACATGGCGCACCTCCCTTATCGGATATATTTTTATGCGGTGCATTGGTAAACGTACACATCAGGGCGTTCATGTTTACTGAACAAACCACTGAGAAATGTAACATTGTGTTGTGATGCACCCCGTAACTTTTTTGGTGGAACCGTACTTGTTGTTATAGTAAGGAACGTAATGCACTGCAAAACATTTTGTACTCAAAAATTTGGAAAATTTTATGTGTCAGTGCGTCGATGTTTGTTACATGCATCAGTGTATGTAGTGAACGTATATTCATTGTTTGTTTTCTAATTTATAAATAATATTTACGTTTGTTAAAAAATTTTATTTTTTTTTAAGCGGTGCGTAGGATAAATTTTACTCACTGGGGTGTATGTGTTGTAGTGTAGCACCCTGGTGCGATACTGTTTTCCAACGCACCGCATAACATAATAGAACATATTTTTTTGTTGCCTTACTTTACACTCACGCACTGTGAAAGGTTCTCACAATATATATATATATATATATATATATACGCACCACTACAGGTGCATGACTATTTTTTGAGTGCACCGTTCAGGCAATTAACTTATTTTTTGAACGAAGTTATTTTTTCGTATTTATAGTTAAATTTACCATTTAGTAGATTTTTTTTATGTTTTATGTATGAGTGAGGATGATGTATTTCATATGTTAATCATGCAAAGACATGAGTTGAGATAGAAACAACAACAACAAGAGTAGAGGGTGGACCTATAGAATGTTGTACGGGAATGGGAGATGAGGGAGAAGGAGAGGGATTTGTACCCTCACCCTATTATTGTAGTGACTCATGTTTTCTTGAGGGATGTAGGCCTCCTTAAGTAATATGAGGAAGCTACATCCCTTAAGGGGCACTATGGGTTGTTGGTGCATCTGATCCATCAATGGGATGTCCATCAATAGGCTTTATTTGTGGTTCTGAATTAGTGGTACCATCCCACTGAGGAGGATATTTACTTTATTATTGAGCTATCCAGGCGAGGGGAGGATTTTACCCAGTTCCCATATGTCCTAGTAGGTGTTTCTACAGAGAGTCATCTCATGTACTCACAACGATATATTGGGGTTGATGTACTATCCCCAGCTGATTTTTAGGTGTCTGGTGGACAACTAAAAATTGCCTCTTTCAGTGCAAAGGAGGTTAGTTGTCGCTCCCTGTTAGTGACTACCATATCCCAATTTACCCATGATGGGTAGTGCATTAGCTTCCCTCTTTTGTATTATGTTGATTCGTTGGTACAGAGGCCACAATGTATCAAATGGTCTACCATTTTTTTGTAGCAGTTTTGAATAGCGCTCAACAAATGTCATGTTATGATACGTGGGAGGTCGAACTTCCCTTTTTCCTCACAATTTTTTTTATTATTTTTTGAGAGGTTTCCAGAGACAAGGATGAATTTTTTCCATCATCCTTCTAGGCTAACTCATGTATGGATGCGCATGTGGGGGGAGATGATGTGCAAGAGGGGCCAACCAGATTTTTTGGCTAGGATTTCGCTATATGCACTAGGGATATTAGGAAGTGCGATGGATCACATGTTCATCATGGTGTCATGTCCTTACATGGGTTTGCATTTTTGAGGATGTATGAACATCCTCTTCACACCAGATGAACCACCATATGAACCACTAGATGATAGAGCTAATATTATTGTTTTTTTAAATTAATATAGTTTCATTTTATTGAATTATTAATTAGAATAAAATTGATTCTAACATGGTCTTTAACTTGTTTTATTAAATTACTTAATGAATTAACTGTGTAATTATTGTTATGTGCTATATATTGTGTAGATATTAGCACTTTCATTGGGGACGTTCCTCCTCCCCCAACACATTATGATGAGGAGATGATTCCTAAGGCCACGGCAGGTGAGGGTCCTCAGGTACAGATACCCGACGGCATGTGTCGTAGGCCCAATACCAGATTTAGTTTGGAGTTTGGAGACCTACTCTCTGCACTTTATACTAAGGTGGGAGTCCACCCTGCCTTGATATAAGACATCAGGGCATATCCTACGCTCTTGGATTTTTGGAGGGATATGTTGTGTCATTTGATGCCTCTATGTGTCATATAGACAGAGTTTCTAGGCTGCTAGCAACAAGGAGGGAGATCGATCATAGGCACATCTCTTCTTCCAATACGACCCGTTCATTCAGTACCCATCGATTAACGAGGGTCGTCATAATCATCCTTCTCCACATCATCCTCCTCCTCCTTCACCTCACACAGATCAGGAGGAGGCAACACATATTCCTCCTCCTCCTCTTTCACCTCACCTAAATGAGAATTCAAGACCTATTCATCATCCATCATCTTCCACTACAGACAATGCCTCTCTGTGTGTGTGTGTGTGTGTGTGTGTGTGTGTGTGTGTGTATAGTGTTTTTTTGATATTGATCATGTTGATTATGTACTTAATCTGTATGTTAATGTTGATGTGTATATTGTTAGGTCATGTCAGATATGTTTAATGTTAAATGTGTTTGATAGATGTGTATGTTAAATGATTCTTGTTAGATGTGTGTGATGAAGATGTTAGAAAATACTTGTCTTTTGTTAGATGTGATTACAATGATGATGCCCTGTTAAATTATTAGATATGTGTGCTAGCTAATTAATGGCGTTTATATGTGCTAGAGGTATATATAATTATATGATGTTAGCTAGCGAATATAAATGTGTATTTTAGATGTTGTTTATGTTTGCTATAAGATGGTTATCATCATGATGTTTACTTTTATAAATTACAAAGTTCAATATGGTTGAAACTATAATTATAAAATTGAAACTATAATTGCATAGATAGTTCATTATACATATTCATTCTAACTAATTTTTTTTTTTCAAAAAACAAATTACAGATGAATAAATATTATTTTCCATTGTACTAGTTACTCTTTTTTAATAGACTTTGCTACACTAAAAATTGTTCTTATAAAAAGTTATGATCTCCAATGATAAGCATTCTATTGGATTTAAAATTTTGTGGATGCAAATCTTCCTATTTTTATTTTTGTCATTATTTTGTAAGTTGATTGCTATCAAATTTTAAAATATTAGTTCATTAACAGTGATTTTACTCAACATTGGGGGCATAATTTTATAAATATTTTCAAAATAAATGATAAAAGTATGTAAACTAATGAACACTACTTTAGTTAAACACCAAATTATCACAAAATCATAGTATAAATTTAGTTTTTTAATTATAAACCACATTATTTGTTAATCTTACTTTTAAATCAACAAAATAAATGACCATAAACTCAGTTTTTGAGTCATCATGTTAAAATATCCTAAAAAATGTTGTACTATTAAACTTGCATATCAACCATATTATTACATCCAATTATATCAACATAAAAAGTAGAATTCCATATCCCATTAAAAGTTCAACTGGACATTTAACATTTTTCAGGATTTCACAATTGGAAATAATTAAAGAAGTTGAAACACTTTTAAATATATGCAATGACATATAAATATGTTCAAATAAAAATTGTTCCATGTAATAAAAAATAATTTGAAAGACAAACACATTACGCATCAAAATGACTATTAACCAATTAAAATTGTTTAAAGATATGTTATAATTAACTTAACATTTCCTCTATCATAAGATGAATAAAAAACAATATAATTAACGAAATAAAGAATATAAGAAAAAGATACAACGAGAGTATTAAAGATGAGATAAAACATGTACATATCACTCTCTGTTTACATCACCCTCATTATCTTCCTTGCTTGACATGATAACACCTTTTTTTTTCTCAAAATTATGTTTTGACCTAGGGTTGTGTCTTAATGCAAAACAACAATCCCTATCAAACACATCTGGGTAAAAAAACACTTGGTTGCAGTGTTTTGGGAAAACATAAGGATCCTTAGCTTCATCCCACATATTTTTAGAGTTGATACATATCATCCCACTATCACGATATTCCTTTACATTATTTCGATCAAAGGTGTCCCACTACTTGCACCTAAAAATAACACCTTGGAAAGAATATAATCCCACTTGAATGATCTCTTGTATCTTTCTGATGTAACCTAACTTCCCCTTTATGGTGTTTTGATCAGGGTGGCTAGCACAACTATATTGGTCTAACTTGACTTCCACTCCATAGTCTTGTGGCATGTGAACATCATTTGCATCTTCTGTGTGACAATGATGTCCATATTCCCACATAGATGAGAACAAATGCACCTATAAAAAAGTAAACAAATCACAGTGTCAATATGTGTCTAATAACCCAACCATTAAAATATAAAATAATATAGATGTACTTACAATTCAAATTTGCATTACAAAGTTAAAAATTATGTACACAAAAATATTATTAGTGAGTTGTTGCAACCAATCCCTATGTTTAGTGCATCCTCTTATTCACGTGGGTAATGACTAGATGCGCAATATTCCTCTCTAGCTTGGTAGAAAACCTAACCATTGGGGCATATCATTGACATATTTTATTTTATATGGTCATGTTAAGGCATGCTTCTACCATTCAACCGTCTAAATTCTTTCATGTCACTTTCACATTTCCTCCTCTTATGTTCATACAATGCAAACCACGACTGTGTTGCCTACGAATTGTAAAGAATGAATTTATTGATGGCATCAATTTATGAATTCGTTGATGTATTCATGAAATCAAACTAACATATATTACATATGAGATCATGAAAATATACATTATGAATTTCAGTGTAAATAGTTATTTCGTAGAAATTTGACAAATGATAAGTCACTTACTATTTATCAAGCGTCTTTTTCCATTTGTTTGGAGAAGCTCCCCTTCTCTTTTGTATTCATCCCTTTCCTTGTCCCAAATCATTTCACCTAGTGTGTTGTCAATATTCTTAATGTACTCATTGGAACAATAGAAATAATCATATGATGTGTACCCCTCTTCCATAGACCCCTTGGGTTTTTCCCTTTGACAAACATATCCTTTAAATTTCTTTATGTACCTCTCTAAAAAAAACATCCAATGAAAGGATATCACCCTAACTAAGTCAACCTCATTTTCTAGGTGAATTAGAAGTCAACCTGCAAGTCCATGAAACTCGGCGGTAGTTCCTTCTCTAACATACAAACAATATCAACTATCTCTTGACGCCACCATGGAATGATAGTCATATGAATATCCTTAGATGTTATCCAATGTACAAATGAAGATAATTTAGATATGGCATGCCTTAGTTCATGGTGGAAGTCGTGGTTCACACACCCACACATGAGCAAAGGATAATGACACTACAAAGTAAACACATAAAAAATTAATTACGTTTTATCCCATGGGATAAAAATAAAAATTACAAACAATAGAATCATATTTTTGACATGTGTCATACCTTTATAAGGTTCAAATGGTCATTTGATTTTAACCTTGATAAATGGTATTGATGCACAATGAAGAAACGTCACAGGGAAGACCTATATAAACAAGGTTCCTTCACACCCAATATAACCTCATTTTCCAAAGAAGTGTCTTCTTTCTTAAAAATCCATGGGACATCACCTTCTTTGAAAGCCCAAGTGGGACGAGCCTCTCCTCTACTTTCTTGTCTTGGCCAATGTTTCTTTTTAGTTTTTGAAGAAATAAGATCTATCCTCAGCCAATGTGTCACCTTATTTCGATGATATGTGCATCCATAAAGAAGATGAAACATTTTAAATATATGCATGGGATCTAGTAAGTGGGAAATATTAAGATCCTCCCAATAGAGGAGCTCATAAAAGATATATTTCCTTTTCATCCCAATGGGAAATTTCTCAACATAGGTCTCAAATAATTATGGATCATCGAACATAGGCTCTCCATTTGAATCGAGAATTTATGTCATCTTCTTATCCTTCTCTCTCTCATATGATCTAAGTCATTCTACTCGTGTCATTATTGTATGCCTTTGGGTTCTCTCTGGTTTACCATTGAAAGAGGATTTTTCTCTTCTATATGAATTTTCTTCTAGGAGGAATATGCTTGAGTAGTCATACACTGGCTTTCGTAGGTGTTTGGACCACCTAGCATTCAAAGAAGGTCCACAACATTTACATCCATAATATCCATTAGTTACAAGAACTATGAAATTATAGTATACATAACACATTATCATTTAAGAATAGAATGTCAATCACATTGAATTAAATATGAAAATAAATATTTTTGCGTATATAAACAAATAAATAAACATGTTAATTATGAGATCAAACTCCTAATCCTGGATAATCATGTGTGGTGTAAGCACATATTCCATACAAAATAAAACTTCTCTTTGTTGCCATGGGTCTTGATACATCGTATACATGTATCCCTTACCATAATTCCTTCAATTCATCTACCAATGGTTGTAGGTATACATCCATATTGTTCACTTGTCTTCTACCAGGGACTGTAAGAGCCAACATAAGATGTTCATTATTCACAAAAATACATGGGGATATGTTGTTATTGATCACTACTACAGGAAAAATAGAATAGTTGGTGTTTTGGAGGGAATATGGGTTCAAACCATCCATTTCTATGTTGAGTAGTAGACTTTGTACTTCATCCTTGAATTTTTATGGCCATGTATTCTTTATATGCTTCATGGCTATTGAATATGTTTGGATTCCCATAACTCCTGGCTCACTTCTGTGCGAGGGATGCCATCCCTGCAACATATCTAATTCTTTACAATGAAACAGCCTTTGAATCATGGGGATTATAGGCATGTGCCTCAATATATTATGAGTAGGACCATGCAATTTACCATTTTCATTTGATTTATGGTACTTGTCATTCCCACATTTCAGACATATTTCTTTGTTTGCATATTATCCTCTATATAGAATACAATCACTTGTACATGCATGATATGATATATACTCAACAACCAACATTTTCAACAACTTCTCTTCCTCTTCGTAGCTACCAGGAAAAATATTATCCCTAGGAATAACCTTATCTTTCAATATCCTGTAGTTAGTGGGAAATAGAAACATACAAGGTCATTTAACATTTATAAAAGAAACCATTTCTAATGTTGATTGAGTGACAAGATTCCTAAAAATTAATATACAGAACTTGCATGCCAATTACCTCAATATTTCCAACAAACATGTGTTTTACATGACAAAATTTTCTTTCATTTTCTATAGTAACATTGTTTTCGCAAGTTGGGTAGACTTTGATTGGGAACTAGGTCCAAAGAGAGGGGTGGTGTAAGTATATTTTAGGATTTAAAAATGGTATAACTAATATGAGCATCATCCCCTAACCCATTGTTCTGGAATGTGTCTAACAACATTGTCTCCATGGAATTCGTATGCCATAAGTAATCATCCATACCAACCTCTTTTTTATTGCCTCGATTTCCAACTTCTGAAGAACTACTATTGTTGTATTCATTCCTAATTGGTGAATCTGGACGTAGTGGGAATTGAATAGGTGGTTTATTCAACCATTATTGGTACGATTCCTCTCTGAGTTGTTCTCTCATTGCATACTTCTCTCGGATTGACATTGTTATGGGGTGCAACGGAATTTGGTAGGTAGTTTTCTCATCATCAGAAGAATCCTAATTTCAAAAATATTGAACATTACTACATCGATGATATTAGTAAACACAATGCAATAATTTGTTTTTTTTCAAATTACGTTATATCAAACAATTATTACCATCATCTACCCAGGATTGCGGCTAGAAGATGGAATGCCACAATTGGAAGGGTAAAGAGGTTGTCCATTTTCATATACCAACTTCTTGCAGTATGTTGCTCCTGATAAGACATTATGATGTTTTTGAACTGGTGTTGGAATATTTTTTACATCTGAACTCAATTCTGAATAAGGATCCTGCAAATTTGGATACATTTTTATTCATATTGACATGGATAAAAAAATATCAAGTGAGATAATCAAAACATAAATAAAATAAGTTAAACTTACTGCAAATACAAAGGGAGAACTCCACGATTGACTTTGAGCAATATGCAATGGACTAGAATGTGAAGAATTGGCCATTGGATCATATAATAAGGTTTTCTCCGTGTATTTTAGCAAAATTAACAATAAATTTTCCTATACATATCTAAAATAAATTTTGAGGACCATACCACAATCTGAGTTTTAATATAGTTTTGAAACCATTTTTTAAGAATAAGGTGAGATAAAAAATGTATACTGAAGTATTGTAAGTCATGTGAATTCATCCTAAACGATAATTTGAGATAAATACATCAGTTTATGTGCAAATAAAATTTCAAATAACTTTAAAATCATCCCAGTTCTTTTAGAAACCACAAACGCACCGATGTGCATATTAATAATAAGCACTGATGTGTTGAAAAATTAATCACATCGTGTTTTAAGATTTTGTTAATAAAAAATAATTATATGTCTTTGGTGTGTCAATTAATATGGATGCACCAGTGCGTAATGTAATATGGCCTTATCAGTGTGTCTTACATAAACACATTGTCATGTCAAAAAAGTTTAAAAAAAAAACACGATTTGTTTTAAACAATGAAAAAATGAGCACAAATCAAATTTCATAAAGTCATTTAAATACTAAAAAGATATTCACTATTTACTTATTTTGCAAAAAATTTCAGAGGAGACTTGCAAGGGAGACATAAAGAGGAACATTGTGGAGGAGAATAATACTTCGGAACCACAATATTATTCAGAATATGAGAATTTGAAGGTATGGTGATTCACTGTAAACCCTTTTCATAAAATTTTTCTAATATTAAGAAGGTATTCAATATTTTCATTATTTTTCCAAAATTTACAGGAGACATATTTGAAAGAGAGACATATTGGGGAGCACTATGGAGAAGAAGAATACTTTGGAATAGCATAAATATTCAGAAAATCAAGATTTGAAGGGTATGGTGATTCACTCAAAACCCTACATTCAAAAATAAAAATAAAAATAAAAATCATACTTACCTTAAACCCTTGTTTTTTTTGCTTACATGAATGCAAAATTTCACCCTAGGGTTTAAATCCCCCCATCGCTTGAGAATTAGTTCTTTTCATTTTAGGTAGTTTAGATTTAATGGGTTTGTTCTCTCTATATAAGTGTTTGGAATTTGATGCAAATGGACCACTTATTGCAATGGATCCCAAACGAAGTCAGCCCTCTGACTTTTTTTATTCTTTTTTTTAAACGATTTCTGATTTGATGTTTTTTTCAAAAAAGATTTTCAATTTTTCGATGCGCCATTTCGACAGAAACTCACCACTGCATTTATGTGTAAGGAGCACCGATAAAGCAATAATTTGTTTTTTTCTTAATTTAAAAAATATGGTGCATAAAAAAAGTATCACGAATGTTTTCTCATCTAAAAAACACAGAAAATGTTGTCACATCATTTTTTTAATTTTTTTAATTTTTTCTACTCATCGGTGCATAATTTTTCTATTTTTTTTTGGTAAGAATGTTTAATTTGTTTGCTATGTTTTTGTTTTCTACTGTATTCATTGTGATGTCTTCTATATATATTGCACTCTTGTAATTTATAATATTTTAAAAAAAGAAATTAAATTGTTCGGTGTGTTTTGTTGTATAGAACACATTGATATGGTTTATGTAATAAACAAACCGATGCTTTCTATATAAAAAGCGCACTGGTTACAATGATTATTTTCACTGAAAATTATTTGATTTATTTATTAAATATATTTAATAATTTATGTATTGAATGGTACAGGTTGTATATTGACAAAAATATTAATGAGAAGAGTTCAAATAAGAAAATTTTTGGTCGACACAATGATGACACATCCATAAAATAAAAAAAGGCACGTTCTCTGTAAATTCTATACAAAGATAATATGGTTGAACTATATGTAAGTTTAAATAATATGTATTGGTTAGTGTGTGTCATGAAGAGCCACAAAATGAGGAAAATCGACAAGATTATTTCCTATCTAATTGCAGAAGAGCGTAAAATCTTGATGGAAAAAGTGCAGAGGAATGAATGAGGTGAATGAAAAAATATTACTCAATATGATTTATTTTATTTTATTTTCATTACTAATATAATTAGGAATATTAGATGACATGTTTCAAACAAACTATTAATTCACATATGTTTAATGTTCTACATGAACCAACAATGAGGGAACAAAATATCATCATAACAAAACAAAATTAATTAATATAGAACATGTAAATGATGATGAATTGATCCTTATCTCAGCTGGAGTGGTGTTGGAGATTAATCAAAGGGGGCGGAACTTTTACAGAACTATAAGGGATATAGTGGAACAAACGTGTTGACACGAAGTTTAATTTTTTACCCTTTTAACATGAAACTTCTCCTTTGTCTAGTCTTGGAGCCGCCCTTAGTCCTAAAAACGAGTCAAAAGTCTTTCGATTTTTTTTTTCGGGTTTCGAGATTCGGATTTTTGCGAGGTATGATATTTAGTTAGCAATTCCAGGGTCCTGGTGTCGAAATCCTGAAAAGGATTTATATTAAAGTAATAAAACAAAAAAAAAAAAAAAAGTGGGTGCTATAAGTCCTAACGCACATTTCACAAAGTATCCTTTAGTCGTGATTAATTAAAATATTAAACATGATCAATGATTCATTAATATTTCACGATTCAGGTTTTCCTGTGTCAAAGTGCTTTCAAAATGTCAACCCTCGAGCGCCCGATCCTCGAATTTCCAAAAAAGAAAAGAAAACCAATAAATTACTAACCTCGATTAGTTAAAGAATTAATACGAGTGATTAGCGCCTAAATTAATCCCATCGTGATTTCACGATTCGAGGTTTGGTTATGACATACCTCTTGGGTACAAGATCCCTAAAATTTCAAAATGTGAAATCGTGATTTTTTTTAACAAAGTTTAAAACAAAATTTAGTTTAAAACGGGATTAATAATGACTAAATTACTTTTTTTGTTTCTCATTTCGAGGTTTGTTGAAAACAGTCCTTTCGAAACTCTAGTTTGAAATCGTCGATACGCGGCTGTATTAATAACGGAAAAATGGAGATATTTTTTATATGAAGGTGTATATTCCTCATTAAAACATTAATTCATTATTGCTTGTAACATCAGCTCATATTAAGACAAGCAGGAGTGGGTTGATTTTATCTAGGATTATATATTTTTCCTATGCAAATAGGTTTTTAGTCTAAACACGAACATTATGGCACCTAGAAAGGCACCTAAGAAAAGTGAAGAAGTAGCTGAAATCTCAAGCCCAGAAGGAGATGTCGTGTCTGATACTACACCGCATGCCATTGATTCCATCAGATCATGGAGGAAAATTTTTGAAACCTTGGACTACAAAATCAAGAATTTTCCCAATGATTCTGAAAACAAACTCGAGGACATAGTAGATTCTGAACTTCACAAAGTAGCCATGCACCCACGACTCATGACATACAACAATATGATCAATTGAGCTTTAGAGAGGACAAACGTGTAGATGATAAGCATTTTGGACAACCAAGGGTTCGTCATCAGCTCTTTCAAACCGAAGCATATACAAGTAATGTACAAATGGTATCCCAATTCTAAGTACATTTATAATAAAGAGTTTGTAAGTGAATTTCAAAGGAAAGAATGCACAGAGGAAGGTCAAACATACCCCAGCATCATCAAAGACTGGTGGAGACACCCAACAAAATTCAGGGCCAATACCCATAACGTTTATGCCATAGCCTCATTGAATGAGTACATGGTCTATGTGGCCATGATGCTATGTAGGTTTTTCAGGAAGAAACTTCCTACCCATTTCCCTACAGAATGGGTACCCCTTTTACATGAAGCAGTTGAAGGCTATAGCTTCAATTGGAACAAAATTATATCAGATAACCTTGCTAAGGAGGTTATGGAGTATCAAACCACGAGATCTAGTGGTTGGCCAGTATCCTTTTACATGTCGGCATATATCATGGACGCTATATGTTTCACGACTCCTTTCCCTTTGATGAATTGGAGTTGTAACCCAACCTGCACTGAACCTATTCATGAATATCATTCTAAGCTGTGGGAAGAAAATGCTAAGAATTATTTTTACAAAGTTTTTCATTTCATGGTGATGCCGGTGCATCAGATGTTGTATGGTTGTACACCCCCCCTGTATTTCTGAGTCGGTTATATGAAACCTCAAGAAAGTTACTGATTGGTTTATTGAGGAGAATTTATCATATATCATGGTTCTTAGATGTTATATCCCTCCTCGTGCACTTCTAAAATTCATTCCTGACAGACTGGTGTGCAAGGAGATAGTTCATCTTATAATAGCAGGCAGTATTGGGATAGAACTAAAGACAACTCAAAAGAAGTTTTGGCCAGTCTTTCCCATATAGATTGGAAGGTTTTCGCTACTCAACCTAGGTCATTCCAAGGTTGAAGATGCAGCTCTAGAGGAGGTCAAGTTGGTGGATCTCGAACACAGGAAACACAACCCTTATCAAACAGTGGGAATCCACACGGCTCACTATGGCATGAAAGCGTTTGAACATGAGGAATCCCCTCGCGATGACATTTTCAAAGGGGTCAAAACCTATGAGGAGGTGTTAGACAGGGTAAAAACATTACCACCTGACTTGCAAACCAGTCTTATAACCTTCCAAAGACACAGATGAAGTGGTTTTCCCAAGGAATTGCAGGGCGAAGCAACAACACCTCCTCCGGAACAAGAAAACATTCCCCTAGGCTTCAGACAGAAAGCGCAGGATAAAGCAGGCACCGAGGAAAATCCACAGGGGGGAAAAGGATATTCAAAAAACAAAGAAGTCCCACAGATAGAGAATCCTAGACCTTATTTCTATTCTTGCTCTAGGATTCTCTA